>OY992879.1:144525412-144590412 GCA_963921405.1 Cepaea hortensis | reverse complement strand
CCAGAGGGGTCAGGTCAAAGAAGAATGGCTACACAGCTACCTGCTGCCGCTGCCAAAACCGAACAAAGACCACTCCAAGATAAGCGGCTACAGAATCATTACGATGCAGAATACTGTTGGCAAGCTACTGGAGAAAATTGTAGCACACAGACTTGCTTGGGACTTGGAACAGCTCGGCTGCTTCCCGCCCACACTTGGAGGATACAGACGCAACAAAGAGTCATGGCTGAATGCGGCGGTCTTTGCTCAAGATGTTTACGAAGGATTTCAGGTCAGAGAAGAGACATGTGCGGCCGCCATAGACTTAGAGGACGCATATAACAGAGTATCCTTCGAGCACTTGATGCAAACCCTCCTCAGACTGAAAGTGCACCCTCACCTTGTACGATGGATAGCTGCAGTTCTACTCCAAAGGAAGGTGGTGCTAAGATGCGGGAGTTGGTCTTCTGAGCCGATAACGATATGTCCAGGATTGCCGCAGGGTTCACCACTGTCACCAGTACTATTCAACGTGTACACGGTGCCGATCACTGAACAACAGTTGGATGGGAGGGGTAGGACTCTATCATTCGTTGACGACATCCTCGTGTATCGACAGGGTCGAGATAGACAGGCGGTTGCCAACTATATGCAGGGCGAACTAGATCGAATTTCCTCATGGTGTGCTGATGCCGATGCCCTTGTCAACCCTGCAAAGGCAACGGTTACATGGTTCTCACTAAACAACCATATTGTGAAAACAGACCTGCCGGCAGTAAGAATGGATGGGAGCATTCTGAGTAGAACCCAGTCAATGACATATCTTGGCGTGAGGCTTGATCGTAGCCTGTCCTTCAGAGATCATGTCGATTATGTCATAACGAAGGCTCGAAAAGGTTTGGCAGCAATGAGAGTCATGGCGAGTGCCAATATCGAGCAAAGACTGCTATTACTTCTGTTCCAAGGACTTGTGCTTTCACGCATCGAGTATGCCCTGGCCATCCTCACTGTCAGCCCTACACAGATTGGAAGACTTGAAAAGGTACAAAACGAAGCCATGCGCATCATTTTGGGCTGCACGAGAGACACCAGCTGTGTAGCAATGAGATACCTCCTTGACTTCCCGACAATGGAACACAGGATCAAGATCTGGAGAGCTCGTGCATACTTAAAAATAAGTGCAGATGAGCAGCACCCTCTGCATGACGCTGTATTCAGAGAAAAGGGTGACAGGCTAAAGAGGGGCAAATCATGGATGGGTCGGGCGGAAGATGTCGTCGGACAGGTCTGCAGTCTTACCAGTATCAACCCCGGCAAGGAATGGGTGCCGGTGCCTCCAGCTTTTAAGTGTACCTTCTCCTGCATTATCACACTCGACAGACGGTGCAGAGAGCAGAACCCTGCCGCTGTCAATGCAGAGGTTAACGCGCTCATCTATGATCACTCAGATAGTCCCGAAGTACTCATCTATACAGATGGATCTGTTGTAAAGCAGCAGAGAAGTGCGTGGGCATTTACAGCCCGCTCAGCGGGCCGAACCGTTCAAGAATCCAGTGGTGCCCACTCCATGACCACGAGCAGCATGACGATGGAGGTGATGGCAGTTACACAGGCTTTCATATGGCTGGAATCACAGCATTATACCAACGTGTGTGTACTAAGTGATTCAATGAGCATGATTCAGAAGGTCGAAGCTGGATCTGTACGTAGACAGTGGACTGAGTCGCTGCGGAAGTCCTTTGTCCGCAAAGTCACCTTCATCTTCGTCCCGGGACATGCGGGAGTCGAGGGAAATGAACGAGCTGATAAATTGGCTGGCTCTGCACCCCCTGTAGATGGCCAGCCCATGGATCGTGCCGATGTTATTAACGCCCTTAAAGATATGGCGAGAACAGAGGATTTTGACGCCAGTGATTCCACATCGCTTTCCAGGATGAAAGACCTGGGAGTAAGAATCGGCACAGCCAGACGCGAGAGGTACATCGGGAAAACAAAGCGCCTCGTCAACCAACACAGAACTGGCACTATTAGCCACCGGACGCTGATGCATATGCTGGGGGGAGGATCTGAGCACCTATGGACATGTCCGGAGTGCAACGAAGATACCCCAACTGATAACTAACTAACTAACTAACTAAAGATAGGAGATACTGACGTCACGGTGCAGACGAACACTGTGACGTCATAAGGACAGTTTAAAGATGGCCATTCCACTTTTGACATAAACCAAAGGGGAGCAGCGTTCTGTTATCCGTTGTTTTCTTCTATTTGGATCAGTTAATGGGTGACACCAATATAAATTCATCGGCGAAATAAGGTCCAGTATGTCAGTCCGGCAAGTGTATGTGTGGAGTAGGAAGTTTCAAAACGGCGTGGTTTTATGTGACAGACTGTTCACGACCGGGTAAGGCACATTGAGTAGAGACCACAGAGTCGATTTTTATACAGGAATCCAAGCACTTTATGGGCGTTGGAGGAATTGCATTGAATGCAGTGGTGACTACATCGAAAAATGAAACATTTGTTCTTTACTTTTTCGGAATATATTCACCCAAAATAAAATTTAACAATTTAGGTTTTCATTTGAAGCGCTGTCATAGAAAATGAAAATGTAGTCACATCGAGATTCGAACCTGCCGCCTCCACGCGATAACATTGCCTCGCAGTAGAAACATGTTTGCTAAGGACCGCGGCCAACCATTATCATGAGTTATCTTTTTACACCAAGCAACAGGCGGTATGACTGTGATATAGTATCCTTGCCAAAGCGGTCGCCACGCAGTGTTTAGTTTAGTTAAGTTAGTCGACGGATCAACATCACAGCAGATGAGTGTAACCCATAAGTGCTCCGTTCTACTCTTAACTCAAGCCTGAGTCCGGAGAATCTCAGCTCAGTGCACGAACTCCGTAGCACCGGCGAGGATCCTGAAATACTTTGGGTAGATTTTTAACTCGAAATTTTGCCCAGCAATACACACGGGCGTCCGATCTCACTACCCAGAGACCAGGGGAAATTTTTTACTAGAAGTCCACGTGGAAAAATCCCGGCCCTCACCGGGGTTTGAAACCGGGACCTCCAGCGGACACCATACCTCGAGACCACACAGCTCGCCACGCATTGTACAGTTTAGGAAATGTATTTCGTGTTTTATGAAACATAATAACTAACTGGATGGCTTCACTAGTGGCATAATTTAGACAGGAACAATATAGGTGATCCGAGACTCGGGTGATCGCTTTCCCACTCGATAACGATGTACGAATCCCATCGGGGATTGGAACCTGAATCATATATTGGGGATAAGTCTGCTCCACCAAATAGAGCAACTACCAGTCTTCAGAGTCCGGACAGGATACAACAGGCTGAAATATCACATGTTTTATAAACTAAAGATAAGATACTGACGATTGATTGATCGATTGATTGATTGATTGATTGATTGATTGATTGATTGATTGATTGATTGATTGAGGAACCGACATCACAGCATTCGGGGCATTCCCATAAGCGCTCCGTCCCCATCCTCAGAAGCCAGCGAAGTGTTCCAACCCCAATAGTGCCAGTAGCAATCTGATTATATGTGCGTCTCGCCTTTCCTCTAAGCGTCGAGCATCGGCCAGATCCCCTCGTCACTCCACGCTGTCGCATTCTTGCCAGACCATGGTGATCCATTTGCTCCTCCGAGGAGTACACGTGCTCCCACACGCCGCAACCACGTCTGCCTTGTCATGCATCAATACTCCACCAAGGTTTGCAGAGCCAGCCAATCTGCCTGTTCATTCCCCAGCACACCAGCATGCCCTGGAGAAAAGATCCAGACGATGCTTGCCACCCGTGACTTCCGAAGCGAAGCAAGCCACTCGGCACGAAGCTTGCCTGTCCTCACCCTACTCAGCATGTTACTGTTATGTTACTGTTGAACTGGTAAAGTGACAGCTGCACATTTGCTGCAGGAGTGTCCAACATATGCAGAACCGATAAAACTATGTTTACCTATACTCGCTCTACTTAAGGACAATCTCTATGGTGATATCAATAAGCTCAAGTTGATTGCTGCCTTCTTTTGGATATGTTTACGTGTAAACATGTACGAAGAAGAAGAAAAGGAGGAGGAGGAGAAGAAATGAAAGAATGAGAGAGGGCGAGAATGAGGGAAAGAAGCAAGGTAGGCAGGTAGGAACGAAAGAACGGATGAACGAACTTTATGTTCAAAGCGTTAAGAATTGTGCACGCAGGCCCGTCTGACATTCTGCCCTTGTGATCTCTCTGCTCTCATATATTATTTCATTCATACATCCACATGAATCCATCTTAGACAACCACGACAACAACAGAAACAATATGCATGCATTATACGCATTGACAATGTGCAATTACAATCAATAATACAAGACTCACCACCACCACTAGCCGCAGCAGAAAAAGAAGAAGAAGAAGAAGAAGAAGAAGAAGAAGAAGAAGAAGAAGAAGAAGAAGAAGAAGAAGAAGAAGAAGAAGAAGAAGAAGAAGAAGAAGAAGAAGGAGGGAGGGCGAGAGGAAAAAGATGTGAAAGGAGGAGGAGTTAGAGGCTGCAAAGAGTAGGAGAGAAAGAAGTCGCCATATATTTAGAGAAATACAAACCGACATTGAACACTATCAATCAAGATATACATATTTTGAACGAGACAAGAGTTGACTCAACCGTCCCCTACAACCTCCCATTTTTCTCTTGGAAAGTAGGATTAACTCCCCCCTCCCCCAGGTCATCATTGCAACTAACAACAGAGTGACAGCGGACGAGGAAAGTTCTCCGCCTGTTTACATGTCCAGTCTGCAGGCTTACCGCATTCCCTAGCATTTAGTCACAATGGAACAGCAAAATGCCAATAAATGCGACGTTTCCGTGGAACTTCTAAGGGGCGGAAACGCCCGCCTGAACTACACAATGTTTTATGTGCTTTGTAGGATGTAGCGATTAAACCTAGGTTGATTTTGTAGGCAATTTTATGTTGACTTGTTTGTTATTGATTTATGAACGGGAAGAAGTCCAGCTGACTCGTGTAGGTCTTGAATTTGTCAGGAGCGGAAACACCCGCCAATCAAACCGAACGACTTATGTGTAGAAGTTGTTGATGTGTAAAAAATTGCAAACGGATTAGCAGTTGAAAGGAGAGGCCATCAATGAACAGTACAGTAAACGGGGAGATACTAGAAAAAGTAACAAGTTTCTCCTGTCTTGGATATGTAATAACAAACGATGACAGAAGTGAAACAGAAATGAAAAAGAGAATAGGAACGGCAAAACAGTTTTCACCAACATGAAATCAGCATTAACATCTAGAGAGATTAACAACGCATTAGCAATGAGAATTGTCTGCTGTTATGTATACTGAATTATGAACAAGCAATTAGAAAGTCGAATATAGGCCCTTCAGAAGAGGATCTACAGAAGAATGTGTCGTATTTCAAGAAAGCAAATATCATCAAATACAGACGTTCTAGAAAAACTGGGAATGAAAAGGGAGCTTATAAAAGAAATTAAAAAAAAAAGAGAGACAAGTGAAATATTTAGGCCACGTTAAAAGACATTACACTCTTAAAAGCCATACTGTAAGGCCTGTAAGGTCAGGTTGAAGGCAAGCGAGCAAGAGGTAGGCAGCGATACAAATGGGAAGATAACATCAAGAGATGGACGAAAAGCAATCTGACAGAATTTACAATCATGGCGAGAGACAGACGGTGTTGGAGATTCAATGAGCCAGCCTTCATTTGGAGACACCACCTGATTGATTAAGAAATGTCTAGGCAGTGGAGCGGACGTCTGGTCTAGTTCTCTTGGCGTGGCTTGTTTACCATTAATCAAAATAAACACGTGTATAGAACATTAAGGGAAAGTGAGCCCCACAGAAAATGTCCATTGTCGGATGTATCATGAACCTCAAGGGTGAGTGGACCCCACAGAAAGTGTCCATTGTCGGATGTATCATGGACATCAAGGGAGAGTGGGCACCACTGAAAATGTCCATTGTCGGATTTATCATGGACATCAAGGGAAAGTGGGTCCCACAGAAAATGCCCACTTTACGCATTTCACATAAAGGCGGCGCCCGGTGTTCCCACTCAGCCGCCCTGGACCCGCTACAACAGTGGTTTTCAACCGGTGGAGAATCCCCCCCCCCCCCTTTCCGGGGGAAGTTTAGGGTTTCCAGGGGGGTATTAAGATTATTTCAACATCACACTAATACGAGAATCGATTTCTTTATATTGTTGTTACCCCCATACTTTAAGGTTCTGTACTTTTCGCACTTCTGAAATTCGTTTTTTAACGTAAGTAGACCGGCAAATCACTTTTTATGTAGACGTCTAGACGTGTTCAAGTATGTGTTATTAAATTTAGCTTCCATTTTTATTTTGTTCGTATACTGTGTAGGAGGTGGAGGTGGGGAGGAATTTATAGGGAAGAAATACGAAAAGGGGGAATGACATTCTGAACATATGGTGAAGGGGTACATGGGGAAAAAAAGGTTGAGAACCACTGCGCTACAACAATAACACCGTCAATCACATACACCACCAACATCACACGCCACGCGTACATCGTTAAAAGCTACAGGACGTCGCAGTCTACCTCAGCATATTTGTCTGATGGCTATTTACTAGGTAAGTTTACGTTTAGTAGTTTGCTATTGCTTTCCGAACGACCGACGCTAATAACATTGTTTAAAAAAACATCCGGGCGGTCTGCTTCCAAATCGTCTGCACCAGATTTCGATCCGCGCTCTCTACCCCTTCGTCACAGACGCCGGCTTGTACAATGACCAAAAAAAAAATTTAAAAAGCAGTTTCCTGCTATTAGTCTCTGTTGTAATAGAGCCATAGCATTTTATAGGCCGGAGAGCAAGGAAGAATAGGTGGTCAGTCTTTCCTCTGTTGGCGGACGACGAACACAGGGATCGAACCCTCACCCGACCACGCTCACGATATTGTTAATGCAGTTCCCTACGCACTACATTGACTCGACCGCCATGTACAATGTAGGTCATTCTACTTTTCATCTTCATTGACTTTTACCAGAGCTTTCAGTAACTGTCGATGCAATGATTATGTTGTGTTCCATTGATAAATAAATTCTCATTTATTGATCGGCACTCATATAATAAATGAACTAAAGAGAGATTAGAGGACACAATAGACAGTCTAAAAATGAAAGATGAAGTAACCGCAATAGTATACCTGTGCGGGGTGTTGGTTTGTCGAGACTCCTGTCTGTTCACTTTTAATATGGGGCAGTGAGGAGCAATTTTATGATATTCACTGGCACATGAACGGAGCATAATTGGGCGACCCTTTTGCCGTGAAGTTGGAACCGCGACTGACTAACTAACCACAATGCTAAAAGTTAATTGGACAGCCAAAATGAGCAACCTGGTCATTTTGAGAGAAGCTGCGTCGCAAAGACAACTCATCACAAATATCAGTAAAAGGCAGTCATCAATTATTATTATTTGGGGGGGGGGGAGTGGGTGGGGTGGGTGGGGGTGGAGGGACACATTATGAGAAGACAAAAACCGGAGCATGTTGTGACAACCGGGAAGATTTTCGGAAAGAGAGATAGAGGAAGACAGCGAGAGAAGGTTCTTGATAGTCTTGTATAATGACACGGAAAGGAATCAACACACGAAATGATCCATGTTGTTGGAGATCGCAATTTGTGGAGAGGCATGATCACACACGCCAGCCGCCAAGGCACAGGATGATGATGATGATGATGATGATGATGATGATGATGATGATGATGATGATGATGATGATGATGATGATGATGAGTAACCAGGCCGGGACTCGAACCTGCCGCCTGCAAACAACGCCAGCGCCTGGCTGCAGAAGCAACAGATGCGTCTGTGTTCAGCTGAACTAGAACATTCTTTTATATAGAAGTAGTTTCCTGCTATGAGTCGGTGATATGATAGCACGATTTATTGCCCGGCATATTTCACTGCATCTCGTCAGGTACATACTGCAGAATTCACACAACATAAAGTAAAATAACTAGATACATCCTTCAAGCTGAAATATACACATGTTCGCGCAGTAATGTCAATTGTCTACCACTTTAATTTTAAACTGACTAACATGTCTTTCTTTTGCACAAAACTGGCCTATGTAGATTAATCCTTATGGTTTCTGCAAAATTTAATAAGCGATTATTCTGTGTGTTAAACAATACGCAAAAGGCACGGTCTCTATCAATCACATGGCCGCTTTCCAACACGGGTGAATTCTGCAGTATATACCTGACGAGATGCAGCGAAATATGTCAGGCAAAAAATCGTGCAATCTATTGTTTGTGTCTTCGTTATTCAAATTCACTACAGAAAAACATTGTTTTGATATGATAGCGTTCTCACATTTTGTAGGCCTGGACGCACGGAGGAATATGTGGCCAAGCTTTCCCTCACTTAGCACGTGATGAACCCAGGTGTCGAAACTTCATCCGACTGTGCTCATGACATTATCAGCGCAGCTTCATTTCAACTTCGTTAATGCGGGCGCTTTGAACTGAATCGGCTGTTACCAAATAGAATGGCTCGCCAAACGTGACGATGGTGTCCTAGTAAACACACGTTTGAGACTCGCTGAACTAGATCGGTGGTTACCAAATACAATGGCTCGATAAACGTAACGATGGTCTCCTAGTAAACAAAAGTTTGAGACTCGCTGAACTAGATCGGTGGTTACCAAATACAATGGCTCGATAAAAGTAACGATGGTCTCCTAGTAAACAAAAGTTTGAGACTCGCTGAACTAGATCGGTGGTTACCAAATACAATGGCTCGCCAAACGTAACGATGGTGTCCTAGTACACACAAGTTTGAGATGCACTGAACTAGTTGATGGACGGGGAAACAACGTTGATCGATGAGGGGAAACCTAATTATTCATGCTTGCGGTTACGACCGTCGGTGATAAATATGACAGGCATCACGCAACTTGTAGAATGACAGATGTGATAAATAACATATCAATTGTTCAAGTCCAGTTTGTAAAGATAACACAAGTCTTTTAGCATAACAGATGCGATAAATAAATGTATCAACTCTTCAATTCCAGTTTGTAAAGTGAACACAAGTCACAAAGCAGATGCGATAAATAAATATAATATGAATTTTCAAGTCCAGTTTGTAAAGAGAACACAAGACTATTAGCATGACAGATGTGATAAATAAATATAAAATCAGCTTTTCAATTCCAATTTGTAAAGAGAACACATATCTTTTAGCATGGTTGATACGGTAAATAAATATAATATCAACTGCTCAGTTCCAGTTTCTAAAGAGAACACAAGACTATTAGCATAACAGATGCGATAAATAAATATAAAATCAGTTTTTCAGTTCCAATTTGTAAAGTGAACACAAGTCTCTTAGCATGCTAGATGAGATAAATGTACTATCAACTTTTCAAGTACATTTTGTAAAGAGAACACCAGACAGACAAACCAGTGGGTACCAAGAACTTATGCAGGAGACGATAGCATTAGCCTTCAGGAAGCACATGACGTCAAGTATGAGATACCGTTTACACATTTACTGATTTAGTACAATTTGAGGGCAGACGTTGTCAACATTTGTGGCATCAGAACTATGGCAGCCGAGACTTTGATGCAGTCCTGCATAACATACATTGACAAACGGTGGCGAATATGACAACAGCCAGAATAACCAAATGATAATACCAGGGACACGGCCAGAGTACCAACAGATAATTACTGTCGATACTATGAAGTAAAAATCTAGGCAATCAAAACAGCAATAGAGAAATTACTGAATACCAATTATTGTACAAAGCCTTTGGAGCTATTGGCAGATACTAAATCAGTACTTGAGGCGTTTCTGTCTGGGAAATTGCCAGTACTATGGACATTACTTTCTTAACTTAACAATCAGGGTAAGGTCACCATACAGTGGATAATATCTCACTGGAAAGAGTTGATTGATTAGCTCAGGAAGGAGCAACAGAAGAACACACCATATACATACAAAAGAAAAGAATGATCAAATCAGTTAGAAAGCCGCCAAGATCTGCTCAAGATGACTACCTGTTATGGCAGAACAGAACAAATCATTATTCTGCGTCTCAGAACAGATGCCACTCCTTTTCATGGCCTGGTTGACCTGAGTGTCAGTGGATCGGACGTCAGAGTTAAAGGTCACAGGTTTCTAGAAGATTCACGGTCAAACAATCAGCGGGACCCAGAGGTGTTTCCAAGGCACCAGGGGCCAGGTTCTATACTGGCCAAGACCTACTAAGACGTCCTAGCCGTGCGTCCTGGGCAACAGGTCTCTTCGGGGTCCCGGCTAACGTTGTAGGATCGATGATGCTTCCGAAGTCGGAGAGGTTCTGCCTGCACGGCGAGGAACCACCAGTCTGCACACCAATAACGGATACTCATGCAAACCTCAGTCCAGTATGACATCACACTGATGTTGGACAACAGGATGTCTTCATCCGACATACAGGATTGCATGCTGGAGTTCACAGCCAGCGAACTCAAGCAAGCAAACAATCAGCCAGACAACCACCAGGCGGCTTTAATTCCTCAGGTTCTAAGGAAACCCCCCACCCCCACCCCGCCATACCCCGCAAGGTAAATGACAGTTGACAGATGTCTGGCCAATTCATTTCTCTTCTCTCCTTAATCATAGTCGTTGTCTTTCACGCCTGGGTGCCTCGATACATAGATGATCGTTAGCTGTGATGCACTCAGCGTGTCGAGCCGCCCGTGATGTTTGACGCTAATCTTAATCATGCTCATTGTGTCTCGCAGTACGCATGCTTGTGAATACTGATTTGCGCCGAGCCAATTCAGTTCCTGGTTACAGCCATTGTTTCCATCGTAAGGCTGCTTGTTACGACTAATAGTGATTTCATGCATGTAGGCGGATGCGAAAGTTGTATCAACCTTGATATGTTTATTGTAGGCTGTCGTGCTGGCAGTGGGTTGTGGAAAGTTGACTCCGGGCTGTGGTAGTTTGTTAGAGAAATGCTGCACTTGCTGACTGCATGCGTTGCTAATAGAGGCGTTGTCGTCGGCTGCAGGTAGGGCGTGGTGCGTGCACTCTAGGTCATAGATGGTGTGTAGGTTTAATACGTGTGTGTTGTAGTGATTGACACGCTGGGATCATGTTTTATGCTGGGACAGCTATACAGATACCTAGACAGGCAGTCACATAACCAGATAGGCAGGCAGACAGACAGAAACACAGATAGACACACTGTTAATCAGACAAATAGTCTGATAGACTGACAGTCTGACACATCGAGAGACACAGCTGGAACAGACTTACATATAAGTAGACAGGCAGACACATAACCAGATAGGCAGGCAGACAGACAGATAGATACATAGATAGGCAGGCTGTTAAACAGACAAATAGACTGAAAGATTGGCACATCGAGAGACATACACTTATACAGACAGATCACAAACAATTCACATACAGACATATAAACAGAGAGACAGATTTAAACAACCATAAGACAGACAGAAAGACAGACAGACAGACAGACAGACAGACAGACAGACAGACAGACAGACAGACAGACAGACAGACAGACAGACAGACAGACAGACAGACAGACAGATAGACAGACAGACGGACGGACGGACGGACGGACGGACAGGCAGGCAGGCAGGCAGGCAGGCAGGCATGCAGATAAACAAATCCACACCTTAACAGACGCATACAGACAAGTACATAGGCAGACAAAAACATAGTCAAACAGATAGACAGACAGACACATTATGAGACATGCAGACAGTATCATAGTCAGACATTCAGACAAACACATAATCATACAACTACACATAAGGACACAGCCGGATAGACACATAAAGAAAGAGGCCAGACCGAAAATGTTAAATGGAGAGAGACAAGAATGCTAACACATTTACTGCGTGAGTAAAAAGGACCAAAAATGCAATATTTACCACAACAGCATATTTGTACAAGCAAGTACCCCATTTCCATACTATCGTGGCTTAAGTACTAGGTCCATAATGGTCATACCCAACCGTCACTCATGGCTGATATGGTCAGTGCAACCCCGACCGTCTTACGGACCTTCTTTGGAGAAAAGAATTGTGGTGCCCAGTGGAAGAAGCTGGGACATCTCTGAGCCATGATGTCACCACTCAAGGGGAATTCTCTTGCTCTTCTTGGTTCCTCTTTCGAGACGAGTACTTCACACCCAGCCATGCACCCCAGAGGTCAGTGTGTCCTACTCCAGCATGCATCTGTGTATTCGGTTGGCTTCCTCTAGACAGATCCCACCCAAGGTGACGAGATATATCCACCCGTGGGTAGTTCTACTTTTCCTTACAATTCTGCCAGGGCCGCCGCCTTACGACCTACTCGGTGCCGTGGGATTGTTAACAAGCTCATATTTCACGCCAGACTTCTTGTTTTTTGCCAGTATCCGAGAAGGCTTGGTGTCCGATCTCACTAACTAAACAATATTAACTTAATTCACAGTTAGCATTAGTAGCATATCCGTTACAGGACGTCGCAATCAACAGCAACAATTAAACTTCATGATTAGAACTTAAGAGCGCGACCACATTCCACATTCTCTACAGCCAAAATTCCACATTTTCCACACGGAAAATTCCACATTCTCTGCAACCAAAATTCCACATTCTCTACAACCAAAATTCCACATTCTCTACAGCCAAAATTCCACATTATCTACACCCAAAATTCCATATTCTCTACACCCAAAATTTCACATTCTCTACACCCAAACTTCCTCATTCCCCATAACCAAACATTCCACAGTCTCTGCAACCAAAATTCCACATTCTTTGCAACCAAAATTCCACATTCTCTACAACCAAAATTCCACATTCTCTACAACCGAAATTCCACATTCTCTACAACCATAAATCGAAATTATCTACAACCAAAATCCCAATAATTCTAACATGGAAATTCCAGAGTGAGAAACGCTATCATAGAATTATTGATCCGCCTAAAGTGAGCGAGGCGCGACCGAGTTTCATCATATGGTATCAGATCCGTGCGCTCGTAAAACCCGAGAAAATGTATATTTTGCCACGCACTTTCAAATGACTCCCCTGAGGGTGAGTGCTATGTCGGGTGGACGCCTGATCCTCTTCTATAACCTTTCCGATGGAATGAGTCACGACGTAGGGGGAGTTGTGGACTGTGGGTTAGTAGGTCAGGGCTGTTAAGAGATATTGTGCTGTAATTCTGGAAGTGAATTTTTGAGTGGGAATTTTCAGTAATTCGTCTGCGTGGTGCAACACGGCTTGCTGTTGTGGAGGTAAGGGGTTCGTATCCCCGTGAGGTTGGCGTTGTGTCAATGTGACGGTTCTTTTAGGGAATGGTGTTTATTTCATGGAGGATAGACTCTTTAGAATGTCTGTCTGTCTGTCTGTCTGTCTGTCTGTCTGTTTATATGCACGAATGTGTATAAGTCTGTCTGTCTACATGCTCATTGTCTCTCGATATGTCTGCGTGTATATATATATATATATATATATATATATATATATATATATATATATATATATATATATATATATATATATATATATATATATGCACTAATTCAGATATATTCTATGTGTCTGTAAAGTATGCCTGTTCGTCTGTCTAGAAGCATGGATATCTACCTGTCTGTCTGTCTGTCTGTCTGTCTGTCTGTCTGTCTGAATGCCTGTTTGCCTTTAAGTCTGTTTGCGTGTTTCTATGTCTATTCATTGTGTGTCGATATGTCTGTCTAAGTGCATGCATATGGGCACCATCCGTCATTCTGTAAGTCTGCCATTCTGTCTGTCAGCCTACATACATATTTTTCATGTTTCTTCTGCCTGCCTGTCTGTCTATTTGTCTGTCTGTCTCTTTGTCTGTCTATATGCACGCATGTTAACCAGTTTGTCTGCATGCCCACTGTCTGTCCATCTACTTACCTACATGCACTCACGCGTGTATTATCTTGTCTGTCGGAAAGCCTGCATACTTTCCTGTTTCTATGTCTACATTCATACACGTCTCTGCCTCTCTGCGTGCCCATTGTCTGTCAGAGTCTGTCAGCAATCATGCACGCGCATATGTATGTATTATATTTCTTTCTGTAAGTCTGCATGTCCCTCTGCCCATTGTCTGTCGATCTGTCTTCCTACATGCACGTACAGATGTATGTATTATCTGTCTGTCCGTAAGTCTGCCTGTCTACCTGCTTATATACGCGCGTGTAAGTATATTTGTCTTCTATCAATCTGTTTATTATCCTATTGCGAGTTTCCCCTCTGTGTATTAAACAGCTAAACCAAACAAATGTAATGCTATCTAACAATCATGCGTGGAAATAATGAACACAGTAAAGTCAGAATTAACTGCATCTCATATTTCAAACCATCTATTTCACGCACACACAGGGAGGGCGAATTTTGTAACTAAACTATTTATTTATTGTTATCGTATAACCGGTCTCTGTGGCTAAGGGCTTGCGAACGCGGTTTGTGAGCCCGTAAACCCGGGTTCGAAACACGGCGATGCTGGTTTTTTCGAAAAAGGTATAGGGGCCGGTCGTTCAGAAAGCAATGGCAAACTACTGAACGTAACACTTGCCTAGTACATCAACAGCAGCTGAAAATGCTGGTGTTGACTGCAACGTCCCGTAAGGGATACGCAACACAATTTATTATAAGCATATATAAACAACTGCAGTGGGTTTATTTTTTTTTTTAAATTTTGAACCTGGTGTCGGTCTTAAACAAGTTGCCGAGTTTCTGTTTCGTTTCCTGTAATTTACTTGTCCTTGTGGTGGTTCCCGTGGTGAATTGGCTAAACAGTTGAGTTGAGCTGAGTTGAGTTAAGAACCGACATCACTCCACTCAGGACATACGTGCTCCGTTCCCTTCACGCTTCGAAAATTGTGAGTTCGATCCGGATTACGTCATTTGGTTCACGACTGCAACTTTTTCTGAGATTCCTGGGGATTGTGCTTTGACGACGCTGTCGTGAGGCCGCCCTGTGGAAAGAGACCGACCCATGTTGGGGGGGGGGGGACGGGGGGGGGGGACCGGTGCCATGAATTTGATCCTTTCGCCCTTACACCAACTGTTAAAATGTGTCATTGTTCGGTGGACGGACGTGGAATCTACTTAAGCACAGTAAGTAAAGGTCCCTTAGACCTTAGACTCTCCTTGAGACACATTGGGCGTACGATGCTGGGCGTAGAGCAGTCGGCACTCAGTGCGGGCTGTCGTCAGTACCTTGAGGCACATTGGGCGGACGATGCTCGATGTAAAGCTGTCGGCACTCAGTGCGGGCTGTCGTCAGTATATTCAGGCACAACGGGCATACGATGCTGGGTGTAGAGCTGTCGGCACTCAGTGCGGGCTGTCGTCAGTATATTCAGGCACATTGGGTGGACGATGCTGGGTGTAGAGCTGTCGGCACTCAGTGCGGGCTGTCGTCAGTACCTTGAGGCACATTGGGCGGACGATGCTCGATGTAAAGCTGTCGGCACTCAGTGCGGGCTGTCGTCAGTACCTTGAGGCACATTGGGCGGACGATGTTCGATGTAAAGCTGTCGGCACTCAGTGCGGGCTGTCGTCAGTACCTTGAGGCACATTGGGCGGACGATGCTGGGTGTAGAGCTGTCGGCACTCAGTGCGGGCTGTCGTCAGTACCTTGAGGCACATTGGGCGGACGATGCTCGATGTAAAGCTGTCGGCACTCAATCAGGGCTGTCGTCAGTATATTGAGGCACAACGGGCATACGATGCTGGGTGTAGAGCTGTCGGCGCTCAGTGCGGGCTGTTGTCAGTATCAGGCCGGCCATTTTTACTTCCCACGACATTTCTTAATACCTACTTTAGACTGGGTCCACCTGGGAGACGAGGTCAGCTATTAAATTTCGAATCCAGCCCGATTCAGATCGAACCTATGACCATCGTACCGGGAGGCGAGCGTCTAGCCACTACGCCAGTGTGCAAGGGAAAGCACATGATACACCATATAACCTGCACTTTTGTGTGGATGGGAAGCGTGGACAACGAGCAGACAAGCTGAAAAACATCTAATGGCAGTGGAGATGTGGCTTCTGAGGAACATTCATAGAATACCATGGACAGACAGAAAAACCAATGAGCAAATCCTACAAGAAACAACTGAAAACCGTAAACTGATTACAGAAATTACATGTGGATATTCAAAATTGTGTTGGTACGTCATGAGAAGAAATAAACTAAAGAGTTTTGTGACAATCGACAAGCTTGAGGGGTGAATAACAAGGGGAAGGCAGAGAAGCAAATATCTTGACGGCTTAGTCAAGTGGCATGGTCGAGACAAGAACACAGAGCTGATCCACAACTCAGATGATCGTGTGAGATTGCGAAACAATACCGCCCTCGCTTATCGGCATGGCACATGATAATGATAATGTCGTGTTAGAGATAACATGGAGGGAAAATTATCAAATATGGGTTAAACGGCAGCAGACGTAAAAATAAATTAAGGAAATAACCTTTGCACCCCATGATCCGTATTGGGTATATGGTGCGCTACCCATGTTTTTATAGACCAATCGTTCAGCAGTGGGTGATGAGGTCGATATTTCTCCATCCACATTTTAATTCCCAGAACATGTCTTCGCACCCATTGTAGGTGGGACTGCCTGGAAGCCCGGGGCAGTTTACAGAAAAGCCCACTTTTAAGCAGCATTATCTGGTTAAGTACACACAGCCACACACTTAATCCACACACTTTGAAAGTAAACATGACTCAGCCCATCAACCAACACGCTGCGAAAGTAGCTCTCTAAATATTGTATGTACTCTCGAAACTTCCATTGTTTGGTTGTGTGATTGGCTGGTATTTTAGGGTCATAGGTTATATATTCGCCTGCCAACTTGACATATGTTTAACTCTCTATCGGGTAAGTGCATGTTTTTCCTCTCAATAGAAACAGCGCTTACAATTCGTGGTGGAGGAGCTGTGTGTGTAATATGAAGTCAAATTATTCGTTCAGATGAAGTCAGATTATTCGTTCAGATGAGTTCAGTCGCCAGGGTGTCTCCGTGGCGAAGTGGTTATGCCTCCTGCTCCGAACGATGTGGGTTCGATTCCGGGCTACGACATTCGATTCACGAGTCTGACAACCCCTTGGGGTCGTTGTTGGAGCTACGGAGTTCGTACTTTATGCGACGCTTTCGGAAGGTACCCTGCGGAATATAACCGAGCCATATGAAATAAAAATCCATGAAGTTGATACTCTGGTCTCGATCTTGTTTTTCCTTTTCCGGTCGGGTTATCCATCAATTCATCCCGATGTGTGAACGGGCGCCACTAACCTCGTAATAGATCCATCAACGTTGAGACTATTTACGTCAACTTAACTTGAGCTAAATTGGTTTGTTTATTTCGTTATACATCAGATTGTGGCAGTAGAAGATTCATTACCTCGTGACATTGTAACATATTAGTAAGTCAGACTATGACATTAACACAGAGGCGGGGAACGTCCGGCCCAAGGGATGTATAAGGCCCGCGAAATAATTTAATCTGGGCCTGCTAAATCAACCGCAGGCGAGACTCGACATTCAAATAAATCCAGTAGCCTTATATACAATCATCAGTAAATCAGGGTGTATTTTTAATGACTGTGGGGTGTTTGAAAATATTGCCGCTCCAGGTTTTGCATTTACCTTTTATTTTGCATGAACTCCATAGAGGGTGAATACAAAACTTGGAACGGCAATATTTTCAAAAACCCCACAGTAATTAAAAATGCACCCTATAGTAGCAACATCATCAATACCAGAAATATTCGTCTCACCAAAGAGAAGCAGTTCGAGTCATTACATTAAGGGTGAGTTATTTAAATGTTTGACTAAATATAGCAGGCTATATGTATGTGGTGAGGCAATTGAGAATAATTCTGGGCCACAGTTTGTGACGAAGCAGACGGACAATAATCCTGGGTCACAGTTTTCGGAGAGACAAACTGGGAATAATCCCGGGCCACAGTATGTGGCGAGGCAATTGAGAATATATTTGGGCTACACTTTGTGGTGAAGCAAATGGATAATAATCCATGGTCACAGTATGTGGCGAGGTAAATAGGGTTTAATCCTGAGCCACAGTATGTGGCGAGGCAGACGCAAGTAAAGGTCCCATTTACACGATCTAAGGCGGATTGGAGATGTGGCACTAGAACCAAATTTTTATAGAGCAAACAGTGCTCTGTGGGTAATGTATACAGTATCAACCCAGTTCACCTTACTTCCCAAGACATTTCTTAGTAGCCATTTTAGGATGGGTCGGCTGGAAACCTGGGTTGTTTTTAAACATCCAAATCCGCCCCAATACGGATCGAACCCTTGACCACCGGATCAGTAGGCGAGCGTCTAGCCACTACGCCAACGGGGGCCCCAAAACCGCAAAGAGTTAAAGATGAACATGGCTAAAGGCAACTTCATGTCAACTTGAAGGACAACAAAAGTACCCGGACTTTTTGACTTCCCTTATCAGGTCAGATTTATCTGTCAATGGCGGTTACTAACTTCCGTTGGATAAGTGTTCACATAGCCTGGCTGTGATTTTTGTTTCGTAGTTTGTTGGGTAAGTTTATTGTTTATCTACCAGGGTGTTTCAATAAATGGGAATGGCGTATGAATCCATCTCGTAATCACTCAAGAAGAAAATTGGGGCTCTTGAGCTCAAATGCTACAGAAAAGTTCTTAGAATGTCATAGACTAAGAAGAAGAAAATACTGAAAATCTAAAAGATCTGAACATCGAAGAAAACTGGATCACGGACAGTTTCTTGTCTCGGAAACTGAAATACTACGGCCATATTAAATGTCACGGGGGTGTGGTTAGAAGAGGATGGATGGCCTGGTTCCTAATAGAAGAGGCCGGGGTCAACCGGCATGAAGATGGACACAGGGCATTTCAGACACCCTGGACATGAGGGTATATGAGGCGAGAGGACTAGCCAGAGATCGAGAGGCTTTTCGGCTGGCTGTGATGAGAGCCACGTTCTGCACAGAGCCTGTTACATGATGATGATCAGTCTATGTATTCATACATCAGTCTGCAGATGCCGTTACCAGCATCGCCGTTCATTTATTTTCCATATAATCTCCAGGCATTTGTTCCACACTAGTCTAAGCTTTTGTTCCATGCGTATCTAGGCATTTGTTCCATACTTATCTAGGCATTTGTTCCATACTTATCTAGACCTTTGTTCCATACTTGTATAGACATTTGTTCCATACTTGTCTAGACATTTGTTCCATACTTGTCTAGGCATTTGTTTCACATGATTCTAGGAATTTGTTCCATACTTGTCTAGGCATTTGTTCCATACTTGTATAGACATTTGTTCCATACTTGTCTAGGCATTTGTTCCATACTTGTCTAGGCATTTGTTCCATACTTGTATAGACATTTGTTCCATACTTGTCTAGGCATTTGTTCCATACTTGTCTAGGCATTTGTTCCATACTTGTCTAGGCATTTGTTCCATACTTGTATAGACATTTCTTCCATACTTGTCTAGACATTTCTTCCAAACTTGACTAGGCATTTCTTCCATACTTGTCTAGACATTTGTTCCATACTTGTCTAGGCATTTGTTCCATACTTGTCTAGGTATTTGTTTCACATGATTCTAGGAATTTGTTTCATACTTGTCTAGGCATTTGTTTTATACTTTTCTAGGCATTTGTTCCATACTTGTCTAGGCATTTGTTCCATACTTGTATAGACATTTATTCCATACTTGTCTAGACATTTGTTCCATACTTGTCTAGACATTTGTTTCACATGATTCTAGGAATTTGTTCCATACTTGTCTAGGCATTTGTTCCATACTTGTGTAGACATTTGTTCCATACTTGTCTAGGCATTTGTTTCATACTTGTATAGACATTTGTTCCATACTTGTCTAGACATTTGTTCCATACTTGTCTAGGCATTTGTTTCACATGATTCTAGGAATTTGTTCCATACTTGTCTAGGCATTTGTTCCATACTTGTATAGACATTTGTTCCATACTTGTCTAGGCATTTGTTTCACATGATTCTAGGAATTTGTTCCATACTTGTCTAGGCATTTGTTCCATACTTGTCTAGGCATTTGTTCCATACTTGTCTAGACATTTGTTCCATACTTGTCTAGACATTTCTTCCATACTTGTCTAGGCATTTCTTCCAAACTTGACTAGGCATTTCTTCCATACTTGTCTAGACATTTGTTCCATACTTGTCTAGGCATTTGTTCCATACTTGTCTAGGCATTTGTTTCACATGATTCTAGGAATTTGTTCCATACTTGTCTAGGCATTTGTTTTATACTTTTCTAGGCATTTGTTCCATACTTGTCTAGGCATTTGTTCCATGCTTGTCTAGACATTTGTTGTATTATAGTCTAGGCATTTGTTCCATACTTGTCTAGACATTTGTTCCATACTTGTCTGGGCATTTGTTCCATACTTGTCTAGACATTTCTCCCATACTTGTCTTGTCTTTTGTTCCATAACTGTCTGGACATTTGTTTTATACTTGTCTAGGCATTTCTTCCATATTTGTCTAGACATTTGTTTTATACTTGTCTAGGCATTTGTTCTATACTTGTCTAGGCATTTGGTCCATACTTGTCTAGACACTTTTTCCATATTTGTCTAGGCATTTGTTCCATACTTGTCTAGGCATTTGTTCCATACTTGTGTAGACATTTGTTTCATACTTGTCTAGACATTTGTTCCATACTTGTCTAGGCATTTCTTCAATATTTGTCTAGGCATTTCTTCCAACAAGACACCTATCTCCGCCCACAATAAACTAACACGCACTAGCGTTGTCACTAGACACCCGCCTGTCAGCTAGGTCTCAGGGTTCAAATCCCCATCGAGTCGGTTACATTTAAATTGATCTGGATTGCCTAGTCTACCCAGCCTAAAATAGGTACCAGACACGTCTTTGAAGGTCAAGGCGGCCAGTGTCATGGAATGTGAAGGCTGCCCACGTGATATTGACCACATATTTCCCGAGTGCTGATAGGCAGGCTTGTCCATGGGAATGGGATTCCCATGGGAATCCCATGGGAAACGTCCCATGGGATGGGATGGGACGGGACAGCAAACATTTGTATTTCCCATGGAACACATGGGACAGTAGCCATGTCATAGCACCTTTTTTAAAAACTTTTTTAAAGCCTTTTATCCTTCCTTTTTCTTTATATACTTGTACCAATTCTTTATCTCGTGGTGGGACACCGGATAAATTAATAAATGCGCTCATGCGATCATATTACCAACGTTTCAATGCCCATTTAAAAAAAAAAAAAATACTCTCATTACTTTAATGAAGATGATGAAGAATTCTTAAACCACATTCCGAATATTGTTCAGATTAAAGGAATGCTGTACGTACATGAGAAATTCAAAACTTTTTTTTTTTGACAAACTAGAAATTGATGGTGCTACGTCTCATTTAATTTTGCTGTTATACTTCCTCCTAGACTATCAGTTGTACAAAGTTATTGTTGATATGGACGAAGAAACCTCCAGTAGCATGGTGAAGAAATATTGCCAGAACTTTCAGAAAATTATTGGAGAAAAACTTTGGCCATATTGGCAGTTCTTTGGCAGTTACTGCATCATTCCTTACTGGAGTTGACATCAAAGCCAAAATAAAAGACATCGCCCTCGTCCGCCCTCCACAGCACCCTAACCCGCAAGCCTGTCAGCCTGCTCATTTTCTTGTACACCCGCATACCCTGGCACAACAATTAATTTAATCTATGTCAGCCGTGACCACCCCAGAGACACCAATTCCTGTCTTTGGGCCCACCCCGTCGATATCTCTCTGAGCATACTCACTGAGTCACTAAGGAAACATGGCCGAGTGAAGGTCTGTGTCTCCAGCCAATCAAAACATTGTATGCCTTTAGTGGACTAAATCACAGACACCACACACAGTATGTTGCATAGTGTTCCACATCCGAACAATTTCAGTGACTGCATGTGTTGTGTATTTTAGCCAAACTATTATTCATCTATTTACTTCATTTGGTGTAAAATTGCAATATGTACCCGACGAAATGCTGCCAAATAGACAGACAATAAATGTGGCAACCTGTTGTTTGTGACGTCTGTTGTAAATCAAACAATTAGTATTAATTATAATAATTGTGTGCATGCTTCTGGCTAAGAGCCTTTAGCTACGTCACTATGAAACTTTTGCCGAGAAAAAAAAAATAGAGATAGAATTGAGGTCAATGAAACTGAAAGAGATTAAACCGAGAGCAGTGAAGAAAAGAATAAGGAAACTGAAAACAATGAAACTTAGAGCAATGAAACTGCGGCCAATAAAACTAAGAATAAGGAGATTGATAACAGAACAATGAAACCGAGGACAAAAAAACTAAGAGTAATAAAATTGAGAGCAAAGAAACTTAGAACAATGAGAACAGTGAAAGTAGTAGACACCTTGCAGTCTTGACAGACTAAAGTATGTGAGTGGAATATGGCCAATATTCCATCACAATGTCTGGGCAGAGCTTCAGAGATCATGTGATGCCCAAACGACATGACCCCTCCCTCGGCCTAGTCTTGTGTATTCCAGAGGAATGGGTAACCAATACGTCTGGCACAAGGTAGGCTGCAGACGCTGGCGGCTCAGCGTCAATCCACCGAGACCTCACCACCACGAGCCGGTGGCGAGTTATGGCCAGACCCTGACACCCAAGGGACACGGCTTAGAGACGTTCAGCCATGTCCCACAGGTGAGGGCCTCGTACGAGCCCGGACCATGAGGGCGCGCACATCTGTCAATCACAAGTGTCCGGACCTGTGTAAAGCGTGCACTATCGTCAGACTCCCCACCTGACTGAATAGGTCCGCCATAGCTACCGCAGGAGATATTGCCTGTCTATTTGCAAGCAAATCTCCCATACTTCCACTGTGCGGATCTCGCGACCAGCGAGAATAGGCCCGCCGGAGATTTGCTCGTCTGCTGCGAACAAATCTCTACCGAGAGACTGAATAAGTAAAGACTGAATAAGTAAAGAAAGTGCAGTCAATAAAACTAAGGAGATTTCGAACAGAAATACATAGAACAATTGAACTGAGGACAAAGGAACTAATAATAAGGAAATTGAGAGCAATGAAACTTAAAACAATGAGAACAAAGAAAATGCGATCAGTGAAAATAAGAATAAGGAGATTGAGAACAGTAACACCTAGAACAATTAAACCGAGGACAAAGAAACTAAGATTAAGGAAACTGAGAGCATTGAAACTTAGAACAATGAAAATCAGGTCAATGAAACTAAGAAAAAAGAAACTCAGGTCAATGAAATTGAAAGATATGAAACCGAGACAAATGAAGACAAGATCTACGAAAGTGAAGGCAAAGAATCTCATGTGTCAACGTTATTTCTTTACAAATTAACTGAGTAAAATATTTTTAAAAAAATAAAACTCTTACGAGCAGTATTTTTAAAGGACGAAACAAACTTCCTTGGATATCTTCGTTCTTAAAATAAGAAAACAAACTTTCATACACATCTTCGTCTTTAAACTAAGAAGGGAAATGGGAAACAAGCACCCTCTGTCTTGTTATTATATACACAAAAATGAAGACATTTGTTCACAGAATACAGACACCTGTTGGAGAACTGCCCTGGATATTCTGAAATATTTTCCTTGCAAAACCTTATCTGTTGAATCAGGCGGGCAAAAACGGTAATGGTTAACACATTTGCAGCCGATGTGCCAGGGTTTCTGTAAATTATCTTTACAGCTTTGATCATCATCATCATCATGTGCCATGTTGATAAGCAAGTGCTGTCACACGATCACCAGAGTCGTGGATCAGCTCTGTGTTCCTGTCTCGACCATGCCACTTGGCCAAGCCATTCAGGTATTTACTTCCAAGCTTCCTCTTGTTCTTATCTCTTCAATCTTGCCAGTTGTCAGTAAGTTTTATAATTTATTTCTTCCTACAACTTGCCCATAAAAATTTCAATGTCTACGTCTAATTTCTCTAATCGATTTACTGTTTTCATTTGCTTCTTGTAGGACTTGCTTATTGGTTTTTCTATCTGTATTTGATAGTCTTTGCATTTTCCTCACACACAAAAACATTTCCACTACCATTATATATTTTTCAGCGTGTCTGCCGATTGTCCACTGTTCACATCCACACAAACGTACAGATTCTATGGTACTGCATGAAATATTTACTAAGAATCAAACATGTTCTTCTTGTATCATTATTCACCCATTGAGGTATAGGACTTCAGAAAACTCAACTCAAGAACTCCTGTCCTAAGCTACCCCATGCGGCTGCGTTCATGTCCTTCTGTATTATTCATTTCTGTCTATACTTCTTTTCTCTGCGTGTTTTTCAAAGTCCTCGTCAATTTCCTTTGTCCTGTAGATTCCAGACAAAGAGTTGTCTAGTTATTTTGTTCTCAGGTTTTGTCAATGTATGACCAATGTCACTTTGCATACGGCTGCCACTTTTTTATTTTTTTTATTTTTTTTTTTTTAACAATTGTAGGTATATCATTTATTAAGTGTATTATATTGATAGTTTTTATGTGAATAGTAATACTGGGACTATGTGAAGTATAAACGCGATAACAGATGATGAAAACTGTTCGGCGTTTTGTGAAGTTTATACAATTAATGTTTCACTCTCTGTCTATGAAATGGTAGAGGAAAGAATGAGAGAGTCCAAATAGAACGCCACTCAATAATACAATCGTCAGCAATCTTGTACCACGAGCAGTCAGTAATCGTACAAGCCATTGCAACTGGTGTTAAACAACAGGCAATCATTCGTACTGCAACAACATCCGAATTCTCGAGCCAGGTACCAATGTCAGCGTGTTACTTCTGGCAAACTCTATAGAGCCATGACAGCCTAGGATATGTGAACAAAGCAGATCCTCTGCCCTGACATGTGGGCTGACCGTAAATTTGCCAAGAGATCACAATTAAATTATGCTGGGGTTGACTGCGACGTCCTGTAATGGATATGCAACTAACTTTTATAACCAATCGTATTTTCTGTAACTTTTGGTTCAGTAGTACTTGTCTAGCTCTTTTCACGAGCTCAAAATTGGTGATTCTGTCAGACCATTTTATTCTTTAAATTTTGCGCAGGCACTGATTAATGCACGAATGTAGTTTACAAACAATTTGCAAGGAAAGGGAAATTAGACATAGAAAACTTACAAACTGTGTCAAACATTTTACAGAGGAAGAACAACTGACAAAGTGGCGGTGTAAAATGGAACAACCTATGCATTTATTTCATAGCAGACTGACTCGAAAGTTGGACATCAAATGTTATATATATATATATATATATATATATATATATATATATATATATATATATATATATATATATATATATATATATTGTAACTGGCACCTTGCCATCTTGACAAACGATAGTTTGTTACACTGTGCTGCCAACAAGGCACAGCAACTACAACCCATGGGGTTAGCAAATGTCACAAAGCCTGGGTTATATAGCAGAGTCCATGTGTTGCCAATGCAGCATGATCCTCTCTCGACCTGCCTAGTTTACTCACTAAGAAAGGTAATACCAATCACATCTGAAACAAGGCAAGCTGCAGAAACTGCCGGATCAGCATAACAATGCTCTAACTGTCCACCTGCCGGAGCTTCGATCCTAGAACAGTTGCTGACCAAGGCATTACAGCCTGATCTGCCCTGCCATGACATTTAGTCTTAAGGTTGCATTTCCTCACACTGTGGTAATAAGTCTTGTACCCTCTAAACTGCATTCCACCCATAACCGTTGGCACAATATAGGGTGTCGAATTTGGCGAGCGGCATATATATAATGTTTATTTATTGTAACCAGAAACTAGAACAAAAAGCCAGGTTGTGTATGACGTCAGCACGCGTGCAACTCTCTTGAAAACTGAAATAGAAAGCTCGAGTTGTGTTCATTTATAAATAAATTTTAATATTTCCCCATAAAATAAAACGGCACTGTTTGCTTACACTCTTATAATTAAAATAAAGCTGGAGGGACCAATCAGGCGAGCAAGACACAGAGCAAGATAGAAATAGGAAGATAATATGAAAAGATGGATGAGTGGCAGTCTGTTAGAGTGTACAATTAATAAAGCGACAGACACGCCGTGTTGGAGTTCCATATTTGGTAACCTTAATTGTAGAAAGGTAGGTTAATTGATTGCGTTAGTGATGCTGTCACACCATTGAGTCCATCCATTCTGCTTTGGTATCAGATAATGAATGTTTGTAGCTTACTTGTAATTGTTTTCGACGCTCTCAGTGTTTCCGATCAATACAGCAGCAATACTGATTCAATGTTATAGTTAAATATTCTAAGTTTTGGTCATCATACACATCATCTGATTTTGTTCCTCTTGTACCTTGCGGTGTCGCTGTGGTCATCATAAACATCATCTCTTCTTGTTCTTCTTGTACCTTGTCATGTCTTTGTGGTCATCATAAACATCATCTCTTCTTGTTCTTCTTGTACCTTGTCATGTCTTTGTGGTCATCATAAACATCATCTATTCTTGTTCCCCTTGTACCTTACGGTGTCCAGTGAAGCATAAACAGCACGAGGGAGAGTGTCAGTCAGTAAATTGTTCCATTACCCTTACACCGTTCAACCTCAGAAGAGAAGTTATAATTAGCGCCCATCCCAGTCATAGCTAATAATCCTGTGATTAAATCAGCCACATTTAGCAAATTAATTTGAAAGGGACTATTGCCCGTAGGAGATATCTAGGCTTCAAATATCGAGATCCCCATGGACTCTGTTATTCCCTCTGTCCATCGTTTACACGGTCGGTCTCTTCTTCTGGTTCCATTTGGTTTGTACATTATTGCTTGCTTTGGTATACTGTCATTTGGTAGCCTACGTTTTAGTGATAGTGATAGTGAGGATGCATTCCAAGAGAAGAAGCTGGTACTTGCGGCTTGGATATATCTGAAGAAAGCCTTTGACAAAGTCTGGAAAGAAGGTCTGATGAAGAAACTGAGAAACTGTAAAGTCAATGGAAGAATGTACAAATGGGTAAAAGCATACTTGCACAACAGAAGAGCCCGAGTACAGATAGACGGTCTCAAGAGCAAGAAAGTACTACTGCGTCACGGTGTTCCCCAGGGCGGAGTCCTGTCCCCAACACTTTTTCTAATCTTCATCAATGATCTTGTTGCTAATCTACCCGATGGAATTAAAGCGGCAATGTACGCTGATGACCTGGTTTTGTGGAGCGCAAATGAACATGCATCAGTGGCCACCATATTGCTACAGAGAGCTGTAGATACATTTGTTGCATGGGCGGATAGATGGTGTATCAGCATAAACACTGACAAGTGCAGCACCACTCTATTTACCCTTTCTCCGAAACAAAAGGCAGGGAGCATTCAGATAAATGGAACACCCCTAAGAGAAGACAAGGAACCAACATACCTTGGTGTAACATTCGACGACAGGCTGACATGGAGAAAACACATAAAAAAAGCAGTAGCAAAAGCCAGAAGGAAAATTGCCATCCTGAGAAAGCTAACTGGAACCACTTGGGGAGCCAGTGGGAAAATACTTAGCAAAGTTTATCAACAGAGCATACGACCACACTTGGAATACGGGTCAACTGCGTGTTGTTCAGCATCAAAAACTACATTGCAGGAGCTGGACAAGGTGCAAAATCAAGCTCTTAGAGTCATCACAGGAGGGATGAGATCAACCCCTATAGTAGCAATGGAGTAAATGGGGAGGACACAAGCTTTAAGAGAACGCAGAGATACAAAAACACTCATACAAGCAGAAAAGTTTCTCAGCTTGCCAGGCCACCCTATGAAGAACCGATTTGAAAACTTAGCTTTGGGGCGGTTGAAAAGAAGTAGTTTCATCCACCAGGCCAAACAACTCTGTAGAGAAACCATCGATCTTCCCACAGTTGGTATCCCCCTGACAACCATTCCAGAGCGAACCCCGTGGAAAGATGAACATAGAATATCGCTACAAATCCAGTCAAAAGTGAGAGAGATATTTGACAAGGAAGAACAGAACAGTGTACAGCGCAGAACAGCCACTCTCAGCTTCCTTGATGACGAATACCCACATGACCTATGGATCCAAGTTTACACAGATGGGTCAGCACAAAATGCTGTTCGAAATGGAGGAGCAGGAGTGTACATAGAATACCCAAATAATACTAGAGACACGGCCAGAATTCCAACAGGAAAGTACTGCCATAACTATGATGCTAAAATTGAGGCAATCAAGATAGCCACAGAGAAATTACAAAATACCAGCCATGGTACACAACCTGTGGTGATATTGACAGATGCAAAATCCGTAATAGAGGCGCTCCTGTCTGGGAAATTGCCAGTTCTGAGGACACTACTTTCTGAACTTAGCAGTCAGCGTAAGATCACCATACAGTGGATACCATCCCACTGTGGAGTACCCGGAAACGACAGAGCTGATCGATTGGCTAAAGAAGGAGCAAAAGAAGAACAACCTGATGTGCCCATTACATACCACCAAAAAAAAAAGAATGATCAAATCAGTCAGAAGGCCACCAAACCTTACTCAAGACGACTACCACGTTATGGACAGACCAGAACAGGTCATTCTTCTGCGCCTCAGAACAGGACACAATAGATTACGCAACCACATGTATACAAAATTCAAGATTGGTGACTCAGCCATGTGCACATGTGGTTTGGCGTCGCAGACAGCAGAGCACATACTCCAGGATTGCCCAAACTACAACATATCCAGGCGAACCTTCTGGCCTAGAGAGACAACAGTGGAAGATAAACTCTATGGACCGCTGAATGAACTAAAAAAGACTGTTGGATTCATACGAGAGACAACATTGCAGTTATAAGCATATTTCAGGCGAACGAAAGAAGAAGAAGAAGAAGTGATAGGCTTAATTTCTCACGGCTTGTATATTGTAGCTAAAGTTTTCAACGGAATAAGGGAGCCAGTATCACACTACCGCGGCTGCCCTCTGTCCGGGTTGATAATGATTAAATCAGGCCTGTGTAAAAAAAAAAAAAACTGCATATCAGTCTGCATGAGTTGGCCTATTTCCATCAGACATGCCAGGAGCCACAATCAGGTCCGTTATCTACTCTATCTGGACCTGGCCAGGCGGGAGCTTCCACGTAATTTCTTTAACCCTTGTTAAACGCGCCCATCCAAAATAAATTGATTAGGCTTGGCACAACTTTCCAATCAGTCAAGTGCCATCTCCGCAGTGTATGTTGATCTACAACACTGTCTATCGTTTTGAACTCCAGCGTAGCTCATACACGTGCTTCTAATTCTATGTACTGGACTGATTTTTGCGTGTGGATTAGCTTTCTCTATTACCGGTGTCCCTCGCCATCAGGTGAACCCACTCCGACTTCAGAGGTACTTGTAATTTACGTCCCCAAGTCATGGGCCAGAAATCAACATTTTAGTCCAGCTGGCCGGTGTAGTGGTTGAACCCGCTACCACGGAGTCAACGCACCGGATGTTTAAGTACGAGACCTCAAATCCATTCGGTCATGCTGGCCTCTGTTCTGGCGTTAAACTCCGACAATCTGTGATTTCTCCATCTCTTGACGTTGTCTGGGAGTTTTTGCTCTGTGATTTCTCCATCTCTTGAGATTCTCCTGGAGTTGGTGCTCTGTGATTTCACCATTCCTTGAAGTTGTCTAGGAGTAGGTGCTCTGTGATTTCTCCATCCATTGACGTTGCCTTGGAGTTGGTACTCTGTGATTTCTCCATCTCTTGAGGTTTTCTGGGAGTTGGTGCTCTGTAATTTCTCTATCTCTTGAGGTTGTCTGGGAGTTGTTGCTCTGTGATTTCTCCATCCCTTGAGGTTGTCTTGGAGTTGTTGCTCTGTGATTTCTCCATCTCTTGACGTTGTATTGGAGTTGGTGCTCTGTGATTTCTCCATCTCTTGACGTTGTCTTGGAGTTGGTGCTCCGTGATTTCTCCATCTCTTGATGTTATCTTGGAGTTGGTGCTCTGTGATTTCTCCATTCCTTGACGTTGTCTTGGAGTTGGTGCTCTGTGATATCTCCATTCCTTGAAGTTGTCTTGGAGTTGATGCTCTGTGATTTCTCCATTCCTTGAAGTTGTCTTGGAGTTGGTGCTCTGTGATTTCTCCATCTCTTGAGGTTGTCTTGGAGTTGGTGCTCTGTGATTTCTCCATTCCTTGAGGTTTTCTGGGAGTTGGTGTTCTGTGATTTCTCTATCTCTTGAGGTTATCTTGGAGTTGGTGCTCTGTGATTTCTCCATTCCTTGAAGTTGTCTGGGAGTAGGTGCTCTGTGATTTCTCCATCTCTTGATGTTGTCTTGGAGTTGCTGCTCTGTGATTTATCCATCTCTTTACGTTGTCTTAGAGTTGTTGCTCTGTGATTTCTCCATCTCTTGACGTTGTCTTGGAGTTGGTTCTCTGTGATTTCTCCATCTCTTGACGTTGTCTTAGAGTTAGTGCTCTGTGATGTCTCCATCTCTTGAGGTTATCTGGGAGTTGATGCTCTGTGATTTCTCCTTCTCTTGACGTTGTCTTAGAGTTAGTGCTCTGTGATTTCTCCATCTCTTGAGGTTCTCTTGAAGTTGGTGCTCTGTTATTCCTAATCTCTTGACGTTGTCTTGGAGTTGGTGATCTGTGCGAGGCTGTCAAGAGTCCGCTCTGTGAAAGAGACTGAATATGTGGAATAAAATCTGGAGCGATGAAGTCGACCTCTCCTCTTAAAACCATTTAAATTCATGAGCACTCATTATTATCATCCTGTGCCATGCCGATAAGCGTAAATGGTCATGTTTCGCCTTCTCACACGATCACCAGAGTCTCGGATCAGCTCAGTGTTCTTGTCTCGACCCTACCATGTGGCCAAGCCATCCAGGTATTTACTTCTCTGCCTTCCCCTTGTTCTTTTCCCGCAACTTGTCAGTTGTCACCAAGTTGTCCAACGTATTTCTTCTTGTAAGAGAAGGCCTCAGGAACGTACATTGCTATAAAACATCACTCCGTTTTGTATAAAACGCAAAGGCCTAAAGACACTAGGTAAAATATTTCTACCGTGAAGTAACCCAGTGTAAGGTAGACACACTTGGTTAGTGTAGGCAGGCGATGTGGGGGTGGAGATATAAGTAAATATAGACCTGAAGGGACACATCCGAATTTAAATATTCGCAGTGCGGCGGTTGTGTTTGGCGCACTTGTGTACGCGGGAAAAGTGTCAAAGTGGTACATACAGTGGGTATGTCTTGAATTCAAAGATTCAGGAGTCCTGTACTGTGCAAAGGTGTCATTATGCGCGGTTGCTTATGTCAGCAGATGTGAAATGTATTTAACATTATTCTTGGTATATATTTAGTGTTGTTTCCCGTAAGTTGGCGTGTGCAGGTATTTTGTCATTGTGTTTATATTATAATATTGATGCTTCTTCTTCTTCTTCTTCTTCTTCTTCTTCTTCTTCTTCTTCTTCTTCTTCTTCTTCTTCTTCTTCTTCTTCTTCTTCTTCTTCTTCTTCTTCTTCTGGTATTGCTGCTGCTTCTTCTCCTACTCCTCCTCCTCCTCCTCCTCCTCCTCCTCCTCCTCCTCCTCCTCCTCCTCCTCCTTCTTCTTCTTCTTCTTCTTCTTCTTCTTCTTCTTCTTCTTCTTCTTCTTCTTCTTCTTCTTCTTCTTCTTCTTCTTCTTCATCTTCTTCTTCTTCTTCTTATTATTATTATTATTATTATTATTATTATTATTATTATTATTACCATTATTTTACTTTAGTCTGTCAAGACTGCAAGGTGCCACTCACTATTATTATTATTTTTTATTATTATTCTGCTCCTCCTCTTCTTCTGCTGTTGCTTCTGCGTCGCCTCCTACTCCACCTCCTCCTTCTTCTGCTCATTCTTCCTGGTTCCTCTTTCGAAGGGAGATTGTCACATTTAGTTACGCGCCTCACAGGTCAGTGTGTCGGACTTCGCCACCCATTTGTGTTCGCTACCTCTGGACAAGGTAACAGGCATATCTGCCCTTGCATGGGTAGCTTTGCTTCCTTAAAATTTTGTCAGTGCAGCGGCTTACTGCCTACTCTTTTCTATTTCCAACTGCCGTGGGTTGTTAACGTGCACAATTTTCATAAATTACCTCCTGTTTTTAACCCTTATCGAGAAGACCAGATATCGGATCTCTCTACAATAAGGACCCACTACAAAAGGGACCCACTACAATAGGGGTCACTACAACAGGGGCTCACTACAATAGGGGCTCGCTACAATAGAGGAGCTCACTACAGTAGAGGGGCTCAATACAATAGGGGCTCACTACAATAGAGGGGCTTACTACACTAGAGGGGCTCACTACAATAGGGGCTCACAGGCCCACTTGCGATCGGACAAGCTGATATCCTGACCAGTTCACAACTTCATGTACATATATGGTGCTATCTGGTATATATATATATATATATATATATATATATATATATATATATATATATATATATATATATATATATATATATATAGTGCTATCTCCGACATATATAGTGCTGTCTCCGACTTATATAGTGCTATCTCATACATATATAGTGCTATCTCACATATATATAGTGCTATCTCATACATATATAGTGGTACCTCGGGTTACGAACGCCTCAGGTCACGAAAAATTCAGGTTGCGAACAACAACTTCGAAAATTTTATATCTCGGGTAACGAACAGTGCCTCGGGTTACGAACGAAGGCGAGAGAGAGAGAGAGAGAGAGAGAGAGAGAGAGAGAGAGAGAGAGAGAGAGAGAGAGAGAGAGAGAGAGAGAGAGGTGTAACGTTGGAGACAAACGATCGCGTACAGTACAAACAGTACTACAGATGAGCTTGTGGATCTTCAGAATAAACAGCTAAAGACATTAAAGGAGGAGCAGTCGTCCGATGATGAGGAGTCAGTGACCGTTTCAACTGCCAGAATTAAAGAAATTTGCTGCAAGTGGGCAGTCGTCGAAGACTTCATTGTGTACCATCATCCAAACAAACTTGCTGCTAACAGGACAGTAAACCTGATGAATGATAACACGATGGCCCACTTCAGAAAGATTCTCCAGCAAAGGAAGTGAGAAATTTCCCTTAATAGTTTCTTGGTACAGAAAGATTCCCTGTCGGCTGCCAAGAAACAGAGATGGAGAAATCACAGAGCACCAACTCCCAGACAACCTCAAGAGATGGAGAAATCACAGAGCTTTAACTTCAAGACAACCTCAAGAGATGGAGAAATCACAGAGCACTAACTCCCAGACAACGTCAAGAGATGGAGAAATCACAGAGCAACAACTCCAAGACACCGTCAAGAGATAGAGAAATCACAGAGCACTAACTCCAAGATAACCTCAAGAGATGGAGAAATCACAGAGCACCAACTCCCAGACAACCTCAAGAGATGGAGAAATCACAGAGCACTAACTTCAAGACAACGTCAAGAGATGGAGAAGTCGCAGAGCACTAACTCCCAGACAACGTCAAGAGATGGAGAAATCACAGAGCAAAAACTCCAAGACAACGTCAAGAGATGGAGAAATCAGAGAGCACTAACTCCAAGACAAGATACTCCTGAAACTAACGATTCAGAATAACAAAGAAAGTGACAAATTTCCCATGATATATTTTCTTGGTAATAAAGATAGACTAAATCTTTTTCTTTAAATTTTACATTTAATTAATTTGGTTGTTTTCTTTCTCTTTATTTAATACGTGAAGTACACGTATTCTTTGCGTTTTGTCAGGTAAACGACCGGATGTTAATAAAAAAGAACGATTCTTTCATCTTGAATCGGATTGTCTTTATTTAATTGATTTCAATGTTTCGGGTTACGAACCGAGTTCTGGAACGAATTAAGTTCGTAACCCGAGGTACCACTGTACAGTGTTATCTCATACATATATAGTGTTATCTCTTAAATATATATATATAGTATTATCTCATACATACTTAATGCTATCTCATACATATATAGTGGTATCTCGTACATATTTAGTGTTATCTCATACATATCTAGTGCTATCTTAGACATGTATAGTCCTATCTCATATTTTGGATATAATATATATATATATATATATATATATATATATATATATATATATATATATATATATATATATATATATATATATATATATATATATATATATATATCTTCTTCTTCTTCTTCAGCGTTCCGAGCTATTGAGGTTCTTTGCTGCAAATACAATCTGTCTCCATTCGTCTCTCTGGTGGACCTTCTCCTGCCAGTCGTTGATTCCAAGTGCTTGTAGGTCTGTATGTATATTATCTCTCCACCGCCTTCTTGGTCTACCTCGGGGTCTACGGTGATTTATGTCCTGAGTGTAAGCGAGTTTTGTTTCCCTATTATCTTCCATTCTTTCTATATGCCCCAGCCATTGTAGTCTATTAGCCTTCATGATACCAGTGATTAGCGGGGACTTAAACAAATCATAAATGTCTTTGTTACTTCTTCTTTTCCACTCTCCACTTTGTGTATCCCTAATGGGTCCAAAGATGCGTCTTAAAATTTTGTTCTCAAAGGTTTGTAACAAGGCTTCGTCTCCTTTCGTTGTACTCCAGGTTTCAGAGCCATACAGCACAACTGGTCTAATCAGTGTTTTGTATATTGTGATTTTGGTGTTACGAGATAGCGCCTTTGATTTTAGTAGATGTTGTAGTGCATAGTATATCTTATTTCCAGAGTTGATTCTAGTTTGTATTTCTTCCCTTATGATGTTGGAGCAGTTGAAGATTGTACCCAGGTATTTGTATGTTTCCGTTCTTTTAATGGTCATATTATCTATTTGTATGTGGCCAGAGTTACCATATATTCTGTCTTATCTATATATATATATATATAAAATCTCGTCTCATCATGTTCCTCTTGTATCTTCCTCTGTATCTTCCTCTTATATCTCTCATCTCATCTCATCATGTTCCTCTTATGTGTGTGTGTGTATGTATGTATATATATATATATATATATATATATATATATATATATATATATATATATATATATATATATATATATAGTGCTATCTCATTTACATATAGTTGTATCTCATACACATATATTGTTATCTCATACATATATAGGGCTACAACACATATCTGTGATTTAACACTCACATTTCTTTGATTTATATTTCAGTGACTGACTGGGTAGCGATCATCGCTAATTTCACCAGTTGAAAACATATCAACAGTTCGTAAACAGGATCACTTACTAGCGAAATCAAGCTGTCTTGATCACGAACGCACCTCACCAATGACTATTGTTCACGATTGCTAGTGACACAACCAGAACATGGAATAATTACTCCACGTTGCTGGCAATTGCCCTAAAATTTTACAACAAAATGAACATCTGTTTGTCAATTCTCATTTAAGACAATTGGATACAAATACACCTGTATGTTATAGAGATACTAGAGAATAGTTGGTTAGTTAGTTAGTTGTTGCATTATCCTTGCTGCACATCGGACGATTTCGTGCATAAGAGCTCGGATTCCCGCCTCTATATCTTCCCAAGCTTGTAGCTGTCGACGAAACCTGTTCTGTGTTAATTGACTGTTCATCTTTGATCAAAACTAGAAAAAGAAAATTGGAATGTAAAAGGCACAAATGATTTGATTCTGTCACCGAAGAACGAGCGTGCGTCCACGCTGACCAACGCCCCACCAGCTAACTATCCCACAAAAAGTGTCACCACCCACCACACCACACATCCAGTTCTAACTTGGATGGTTACCCGAGACGTCCCCGGGATTTGATGATCAACTTCACCCGTCGTCCTTTAAAGCTCGGTGCATGCCCTCTACCGGACATTCAAATCAACCGCTCATCTTGTGACTGCTTGTGATTCACCAAGCAATTTTACTTTCAGTAGTTTGCCATTGCTTTCTGAACCACCAAAGCTCACACCCTTGTGAATACAGAGTGGGCAAGTCACTGTCTTGTTTCCTACTCACTTACGCAACGAAATATTTAAACTAAAGTGTTGGTAGCGAAAAGGCGTTTCTATGGATATTCTCGTGTAGGTTCGGCATTGTGTAACAACAGCGGAGGATATTAACTTTCAGGAGCCAGACCAAGTTGGGGCAACCACTTGCACAAACGGACCTTTTGGATCTTCAGTTTTCTTGGTAAGTATTTTTGTTTGTTTTTGTTTGCTGTTTTTCGATTGTGTATTATTAAGGTATTACATAACACATTCATTAGAAATTTTTTCATCCTAAACTTCTTCTTCTGCATTCGCTAATATTCCTCCTCCTCCTCCTTTTTCTTATCATCATCATCATCATCATTATCATCATCATCATCATCATCATCATCATCCTGGTCTTCTCCTCCTTTTTCTTCTCCCCTCCTCCTCCTCCTTATTCTTTGCGTGCTTATTCTTCTTCTCCCTCACCCTACACTTCCTCCTCTGTTTCTGCGTTTGCTCCTCCTCCATCTCTTCTTCTTCTCATTCTCCATCTTAATTCACTTTCAAAAGTCACATAAATCTCTTTTAATCACCATCCAGTGTTTATTTCTTTTCCCGTAAATGACTTGTACCACGCACATCTGGCCCTTATCATATTCCATGTTTTCACAATTTTCTTGTCTCCCTCCCCACATAACGCTTTCTGTCACCTTGGCAATATATTTTTCAACAACATAACGCTTGCCACCCTATTATTACTGTAATAATCTACCTTCATGACTTCGTCAATGATTAAGTGCTACACCAGGAAAGTCATAAAGATAGATTTTCCCGTGGTATAAAAGTTCGCAGCGAAAAGAAAGGTGTTTGATCATGCAGAAAATGATTGATTATGGTTGCGTTCCATAAAGTTTGCTGCACAGGTAATCACTTTCGATTTTACTGTTTCTATTCAAATATTGTTTCGTTGCGAGATAAAAGTCGACTGCATATATTATATTAAAATGTTATTGTACAGTGATTTGTTAGCTTTTGCAAATACCACACACAAATATACATACATGCAAAGTGTGAATGCGTGGTGCGAGTGCTGTTGTGTGTATGTGTGCGCGCTCGCGCGTGTGTGTAAATCACACACCACCTGTTTGCTGGGTAACAGATCACCTTCATAGCACACAATGTTATAGTGCATTCACATTTGTTTGCCTCCATATAAAAATCCATATCTCAGTAACCAACTGAGGGAAAATAATGAGATTTAGCATATAACCTTATCATTATGTCAACCCAATAAAAAAAATTTTGTTCTGCAGATTGTACAGCAGATTTCAATGTTTGTTTATAAGCGGTATATAATTTACGGGTCAGAGATTAAGTCCATAATTTTAAATGTATTACACCGTCAGCCAGAAAATCAGCGTTCGGTTTTGAATATTCTCCGTGGTTCACGGGGTTGGCCTTATGCCAAGAACCCCGCGCTGTTTAAACTGAGAGTGTTCAGAGGTGTCGTCAATATGTGGGTTCTATCACGAAACCTGATTTTTTTTTTTTTTTTTTTTTTTTTTTTTTAATCTTACCACTTATCGCTAACATTGAAATGTGTGAATATTGTTCAATGGCATTGAATGTGAAATTGTGTACACTTCAAAGCATAACTATAAAGTTGTACACATATTTTGGTCATGAAGCTGATCGCAGGAAACTGTTTTATACTATTACTAATTCCGAAAAAAAGAACAGTGCATGCATTGGGTTTGAGTAAACGGTCATTCCGTTGATGGGTGCAAGAATCTGGAATTAAACCACTACGCAATAACCAAACAGTAGGTAGAAAGGTTATTGTAGACAGCTTTGATAAGGATGTCATAAGGCGAGCTATTATAAAAATGCTTTAAAAAGTAGCTTAAAAGTCGATAGGGTCGACTTCATTGCACCAGGTTCTATTCCATATGGCTCGGTCTCTTTCCGCAGCGCGGAAAGCGTCACACAAAGCACGAACTCTATAAGCAGCTCTATCGATGACCCACAGGAGTCTCCGAAAAATTTAACTCGTGAACCGAATGACGCGGCCTGGAATCGAACCCACAACCTTTGGAGCCCGAGTCGAAAGGCTTGACTACTTCGCCGCGGAGACTCCTAAAATTATAAAAATTTTGGATTTTATATCCAAGATTATCCAGCTTTATAAAAATGCTGGATGCCAAAGAAACAGTGACTGTAAGAAAACTTAGGGTTTGGTTGAGAAAGAACAATAACATAGAGCAATCCAAAACAACTCTGTGGAAAATTATAAGGACATTAGGCTTCACTTTTAGGAACGTACAAGAGAGGTAGAAATATCCTTTGCGAGCAACCGCATTTAGGAGCTATGAGAAGCAGATACCTACGTGAAATAAGGGAAATGCACAAAGAAAATTATGACATAGTCTATTTGGATGAGACGTGGATCAATGCGCACCAAACAAGTGAAAAGGAATGGCAATCAATGGATGGAAAGATAAAGCGTTATGTGCCCAGTAGTAACGGACAGCGTTTGGTCATAGCCTATGCTGGTAGTACTCATAATGGCTTACTACAGAATGCTGGACTCATGTTCGTATCAAAGCATACAGACAATAGGGATTATCATAATGAGACGAATTTTAATGTATTTAGAGGTTAGCTCGAGAATACACTACTTCCATCCCTTGATAGACCGTCTTGTCTAATCATGGACAATGCATCATATCACAATGTTGTTGCCCAAGAAGACAAAATACCTACGGCATCGAGCACAAAGGAAGCAATAAAGATATGGCTCCGAAGGGAAAATATACTATTTCCAGAAACATATTTCAAGCTACAGTTGTTGTCCCTTGTAAAACAGGCGTTAAAAAGCAAGAAATATCAAATCGACAAGTTGATAGAAGAGCATGGCCATAGGTGCTTGAGACTTCCGCCGTATCATTCTCATTTAAATCCTATAGAACTTGTTGCCATACAGCAGTGGGAAAAGGCACACCTTGCGGAGAACCAAAGGTTAAACGCAAATCGAACTGTAGTGGACAGTGCAGTGGACAGTGCACGGCCACTAGCACGTCACGGCCACGCTGACGGGACAACGGGAACTTGACAACAATATACGTTGTGTGACTTCCAAACGGAACGGACGTGGTTGTGTTTTCTAAGGATGAAGTGTTCTGGTTAGGAAATGGATTGAAGGCGGGCAGCGGACTTATTTCAAGCTACGAATATCTGACAACAGTTATTGAAAACGCCATGGATAAATGAACGGCCGAACCTCTAGACAAATAGATTCAGCGAAAGATAACACCAAGGACAAATTGATTCGACAAAGGAAAATGGACAGACTATTGTGGAGAAGGTAACGGTAGGACAAAGGACAATGCAGAAGGTCAGTAAGTACCCATAGTAAATTAGGCCGCTCCCCGAATATCTCCGGACACTAATTCGAGTACTATCACCTATGTGCATAAATCTGTTGACGCCAGAATAAATTCCACGTTTACTTCGTTCCAAGTTGTGTAGAGAATTTGTTTCTAAAGTTATCATTATTGCCTAGTGTTTAATGAGCCACCGGTGCTGTATTGGAAGTCCAGTGAAGTGAGATTTTCCCATGGCATGGCTGTAAATTAGGAGGACTGACGATATGGCACTTGTGTGGGGTAAAATTAAAGGACAGGTGGCAGATGCCAATATTACATTCAAATTGTCTGACGTCAAGATACTAACCCAGTCCGCGCTGTTAAATATTGATAAAAGTTACTGGAAAAAATATGAGGACCATGTGTTGAAAGAGGAAGAGGACTATTGGAGAAAGGATGAATTGAATTTTATGCAACCGAGAGCAGTCATCAACCTATTGGAATCGTCCGACACAGATTAAGGTCTGAGCAGATCGCAGACCTGAATCCACGTGCACACTAACTGGGATATTTTGCTCCAACTATTCAGACGAATTGCAGACCCTAAACATTGCAGCATCAGCACAATGTCAATGGCAACAGTTTGTATTCCACAGTGATGAATTTTCAATTCCGCAAGCCCTCAGCAGTGACAAACAACTGGTATTGAAAAAAACAATAAACACATTGAATACCAACAGAAGAGTAATATTGCGGTGGAAACTGACATATTGTGGCAAAACAAGAAACGTGAGAGCAAACATGTTGTCAAATTAGGGGACAACACACGTGCATACGAATCAATCTATAAACTTCAATGAAAAGATGACCAACATCTTGGTCGTTAAGAAGAAAGCCCACTACAGAGACACTGACAACTATTTTCATAGTGCAAAACAGGTAATCATGTTCCGTCTCTGAACGGTAAACAGCAGAGTAGACAATCTTTCACGAAGACTCAAAGCGGGTCTGTCACCCATGTGTACGTGTGAACAAACTACACAGACAGCTGAACAGATCCTTAAAAATGGACACATGATGACTAAATTGCGGTATCATTTCTGGTCACTTCATACGTACATTAACGCACAGCTATTTGGAAGCTTTAACGAACTCAATATAAAAAGCTAAATGCCGGGAAGGTTAACCCGGTCAACAAATGCCCGCAGAAGTCGGATGTGTCGGCCTAACGGCGCAAGAACGCAGCTCTGCTGTAAACAGGCACAACGCAATCACGTCCGAAAAAAAAAACTCCGGATGAACGAAGAAGAAGAAGAAAAGCTAAATGCATCCTAGTAACATGAATACTTGTGTACACATTATTAACCAGCAGCTGAAGAAACAAGAAGGAAATGAAAAATAAGGTAAGAAATATATTCCTTCTACTTTCCTGTCAATTTACAAATTATTTACCCCATGCCTCTGTAAATTCTCTGTCTTTACTAATATTACACATTGCACCCCTCTCGGGGGTCTCCGTGGTGAAGTGGTCAAGCCATCTGACTCGGGCTCGGAAGGTTGTATGTTCGATTCCGGGCCGCGTCTTTCATTTCACGAGTGCATTTTTCGGAGACTTCGGAGGGTCGTCGCTGGAGCTACAGAGTTCGTGGTTTGTGCGACGCTTTCCGCGCTGCGGAAAGAGACTGAGCCATATGGGATAAAAATCTGGTGCAATGCAGTCGACCCTGTCGACTTTTAAGCTACTTTTTTTTTTTGCACCCACTCCCATACGAAGTTGGCTACGCCTTGTACTTGTGTCGTTACCCGAAATGACGTGCTTTACTGTAAGACTAGTTTGTTAGCGTGAACTCACTACATTTTCGCCAAAACATCAAAGAAATGTCGCCGCTTTTGATGATTTAAGTTGCTTTTGGACCTCGCAAAAACATATTCCTTGGGTGGGGGTAAATATAAGACGGCAGGAAAAATTTCATAACGATGCAACAGACAGCTTTCAAAATAATTGATCGTGAATGACGGCATTCATTTCTGGACAGACTATAATAGCTAATGAAGGATGATCATCACTCTGGTCACTCGCTGCAGCAACATTCTCTCCTATGCAGTCTCTCGCAGACCCTTCTTAATCTCCTCATATGGCATGCATCATAGGCTACAGTGTTACTGTTCTTTGCTTCCATTCCTGGGCCCCGGGACAGGCGGGGGCACCTGACTTATAGAGGGGTATTTGGACAGACTTCAGGGGGAGGAAGTGGAGGTTGCACAGGGTGAGTCACTGGATGATGATGGTTTTAGTGATGATGATGATGGTGATGATGATGATGATGATGATGATGATGATGATGATGATGATGATGATGATGATGATGATGATGATGATGATGATGATGATTATGATGATGGTGGTGGTGGTGATGGTGATTATGATGAAGAGAAGGGGATGATGATGTCGATGATTATGATGATGATTGTGGTGATTATGGTGGTTGTGCTGACAATGGTGACGGTTATTATGGTGATGACACCGCCTAACCCTTGAATTATACGAGGCTTTCTCGTACTAGAGGCGAACGTCACAAGTCGAATCCCCTTCACCCACACGGGATATACCCACGTCTAACAGATGCCTTCTCCAGTATACGACTCTATATTTAAGCGATCGCTTTATTGCCGCAAGGATAAACAACATATTTCCCTGGCTTGACTTTGAAGCCGGATTATTTCGACGACCAGGCAGGACTGCCTATTGTGTGGTACAGCTGCTTCGTGCGGCTGTGTACACTTCATGTACATGCCACACCCCCCCCAACACAGTAACTTACTGGATCTCATTGATTTCTTCTTCTTCTTCTTCTTCTTCTTCTTCTTCTTCTTCTTCTTCTTCTTCTTCTTCTTCTTCTTCTTCTTCTTCAACTTACTGGATCTCATTGATTTCTTCTTCTTCTTCTTCTTCTTCTTCTTCTTCTTCTTCTTCTTCTTCTTCTTCTTCTTCTTCTTCTTCTTCTTCTTCTTCTTCTTCTTCTTCTTCTGCTTCTTCTTCTTCTTCTTCTTCTTCAACTTACTGGATCTCATTGATTTCTTCTTCTTCTTCTTCTTCTTCTTCTTCTTCTTCTTCTTCTTCTTCTTCTTCTTCTTCTTCTTCTTCTTCTTCTTCTTCTTCTTCTTCTTCTTCTTCTTCTTCTTCCTCCTCCTCCTCCTCCTCCTCCTCCTCCTCCTCCTCCTCCTCCTCCTCCTCCTCCTCCTCCTCTTCTTCTTCGTTGGTGATCAGTCTGAGGAATTAAGGCCGCCTGGCTATTGCAGTCGCCGCGAACTGTGGAAACCTTAACCCCCCCCCCCCCCTTTCCACCTCCCCCACCCCAGCATACACCGCAAAATACTAAGTATATATCCCAATATAGTATATTGGCAGTACATGACAGTTGCCTGTTTGATTAATGTTTACAAACAGGTAGAAATGTACGAGAGTGGATCTTAATGTCGCTGTCGTGGCAAAATCTGAAAACTAAAGCTCAACCTACAGCAGGATATTTATAAACTGCATGATTCTTACACACACACACACACACACACACACACACACACGCACGCACGCACGCACGCACACACGCACACACACATACACACACACACACACACACTGAGAACCTGTCCAATAATACAGGGTGTTTGTGAAGTCTCACTGCACTTTGTATGTAGAACAAATTTGAAAAAAATGAAGAACATGATGTCATCAAAAATGTTTTCCACTGTACATCGTGAAGCAATATGCAGCGAATGGGTGTCGTCTGCTGGAGTAATTCTTTGCACCCCAAACAGAATAGTGTTATCAGAGGAAGAAAGAATGTTTCAAATTTGTTCTACATACAAAGTATAGTGAGACTTCACAAACACCCTGTTCTAATAATACCACGAACTGTGTTGTGACTATCCGTGTGTCCTCTTTGGGAGGAGACTGAGACACCAATGCAACTATCCGCGCGTTCCTTTTGAAGCCTTTATGTCTATTTTTCACTCAGCAAACGTAACATGTCATTTCTACACATGAGCAAATCAATGCGGGGATTGCTATCTGGTTTCACAATCCAAACACAATTTGCATGGAGGTAATAGAGTAAAACCAACGTTAGGGCAGGGTTTAAGACGGCGGGGAATTGCGTCAGTCGATTAAGCTCATAAACAATATGCAAATCATGCCATGAACTCTTCATTCATACCTGGTTACCATAGTTGTAATTATTGTTTGAAGTTACGGAAAGACGGGGTTATTAGAAATCATGAATACACGCAACCCAGTTATCGTTCTAGCATTTAATGTTAGGTAACTGCCAACAGCCGGTCTCCCTGGTGGAGTTGTTAAGGACGCTACTCGTAATCCCGTATACTCTGGTAAGAAAAGCAGTTGCACGAGATTCGGTAGCGGATCCCGTCGCGTTGGTTATTTACTGAGGTATATGAGCCGGTCGTTCAGAAAGCAATGGCAAACTACTGAACGTAAAACTTGCCAAGGACATCAACAGCAGCTGAAAAATGCTGGTGTTGACTGCAATGTCCTGTACAGGATATGCGGGAAAAAAACTTTTTTTTTGGGGGGGGGGGGGGGGGGGGGGGTGGCGTACGCTAGCTTTGAGCTCAAGCGTAGTCCATACACATGCTCCCACTTCTAGTACACTGGACTGATTTTTGCGTGTGGATTAGATTTCCTTATTACCAGTGTCCCTCGCCATCAGGTGAACCCACTTTGATTTCTAAAAAAAAAAAATGTTAGTTGCATGTCCTTTACAGGACGTCGCAGTCAACACCAGCATATATTATGGTTGTGATCTCGTGGCAAGTTTACGTTCAGTAGTTTGCTATCGCTTTCTAAAAGACCGGCACACATACCATTTCGTAAAAAAACAAAACAATGCAAGGCGGTATGCTGCCAAATCGCCCGCAGCTGTGTTTCGAATGCGGGTATACGGGATTACGAACTGAGTCCAGAACACATTCGCCACGGAGCCGGCTGATTTCTAAGGTACTTGTAATTGACGTCCCCAGGTCAAGGACCTGACAACAGTTTAGTCCAACTGACCGATGTAGGAGCTGAATCCGCTACCTCGGCATCAGCGCATCGGATGTTTAAGAGCGAGCGCTTTTATCCAGTCGGCCACGCTGGCAATCACGGTGGTTGTGTTTTTATTATCTGTGTGGCTAGTTTCTTTAATTAGGAAGGGCTTGGGACCAGCTTATATGTTTTTTGTTGTTTTTTTTTTCTGAGGCGAATGTTGTGAATACCTTGGACTGCCAGAGTAGCTAACAACGAGTGTCTGTATAAGGCATGAAAGTTAGATAAAAGAGCTCTTGCATGTTACATAAAACCAGTTTTAACATAGGGCTGCGAATTGTGGATAATTAGTACACAAGCCCCCTTATGGTCACCAGTAGGGAAAAGACAACGGGGAAGACCAAGAGAGACCCTGCGTAGAACCATCATCAGTGAAGGCTCATTCAACGGCCAAGTAAATATCCAAGATCTACAACAGGTAGCAGCGAACCGCCGGACATGGAGGGCCATGACTTCTGCCCTATGCGCCGCCTTAGGCTCAAGAGGAAAGATTAACTAAGTACACAGGTGAACAAATCCCCGGAAGCCTTGGAGATGTGGTTTTATAGAAGAATGTTGACAATTAATTGGACAGTCAAAATGAGGAATCAATACATTTTAAGGGAAGTTGAATCGCAAAGACAACGTATCACAAACATCAGAAAGGGGCAGTTTTTTTGGGGTTTTTTTGCCACGTTATAAGAAGACAAAAGCTAGAACATGTTGTGACAACCGGAAATATTTACGGAAAGAGAGACAGAGGAAGACAGCGTGGGAAGATTCTTGACAGTATTGAATCATCGCACGGAAGTGGGTTAACGCACGAATTGATCCGTGACGTCAGAGATCGCAATTTGTGGCTATCATGCCGATCGCCCACGTCACCCAGCAAGGCACTGGGTGATGATAAGAAAGCGATGAACAATGTTATGTGGTTATGTGATGTTGGGCAATATTGTGACCCCTCAAGGACCCCTGTAGGACAACGATGCTCTATGGCTTGGTTCAACAGAGAAACAGAACGATGTTTCATATGCTAATGAAAAACAATCAATGTTGAAGGTGAAAGTTCAGAATGCTCTTAACCATATGACAACGGGCAAGACCTCGGGTACATACAACATAACAACAGAAATTATCAAAGCCTTAGAAGAATATGCAATATACCAGGTCAACAGACTGCGGAACGCAATGTATGATACTGGAGATATACTTCCGAAATTATGTAAAACCATATTTATTGCAGTCCCGAAAACAAATCAGCACCTTTAGCAAAAACATTAGTTCCTGAACAATTAGCAAAATGAGCCACATCACGAAGATTTTGCTAAGAATTATCATGCAAATAGTTAGGAAGAAAATACAACACGAAATAGGGGGGAAATAATGTGGGTTCGTATAAGACAAGGGTTCAATAAATGCTGTATATCTGCTTAGAATTAATTTGAAGATCTGAGAGTACCTTTATCATGATAATATTAATGGACGTTCGATAGAAGTAAAAAGACCTACACCTTTGCTTCATTGACTACACAAAGACTTTTGATAAAGTAAGACAAGTTGACATGATAAAGATACTCTCAGATCTTCAAATTAATTAGAAACACCATATACTTATAAAAAAAACATAAAACATTTAATGGCAGTAGAAATGTAGTTACTGAGGAAAATAGAAAGACTTCAATGAAAGGGACGAAAAACCAATAAGCAAGTCCTGCAAGAAGCAAATAAACCCGTAGATTGGTTCGAGAAATTAGATGTAGGCAGTCAAGATTTGTAGGATACGTTATGAGGAGAAATAACCTGAGAAACTTTATGACAGCTGGAAAGACTGATGGGACAAGAGCAAAGGAAATGCAGCGAGATAAGTATCTAGATGGTGTGGCCATATGGCATAATCTAGACAAGAACATAGAGCTGATCCACGACTCTAGTGATCGAGTGAGATGGCCAACCATGGCCGCCTACGCTTATCGGTATGGCACATGATGAAGATGATGAGCTGGTGTTTATAGACTCACATACAAGATACATCTATGATTCATTCATTCATTCAGTAACATGTCCTTTGCTGAACCTCGCTCCCATAACAACCTTCCGGAATCTTCTCAGTCATAAGCAAGATGTCCCGCGTCCGATACACCCATCTGGAGATCATCTGCCACATCCTGCACCCATCTTCTCCTTGGCCTTCCTCTTCCTGTCTTCCCAGGCATATACCCCTCATTATTGTTCTCTCCAAACTTTAATGACGTTTAAAGTGGCCAAAATATATCTATGATACATCTATGATAATGGTGATGGGCTGGTGTTTATAGATTCACATACAAGATACATCTATGATAATGGTGATGGGCTGGTGTTTGTAGATTCACATACAAGATACATCTATGATAATGGTGATGGGCTGATGTTTATAGATTCACGTACGAGATACATCTATGATACATCTATGATAATGATGATGTACTGGTGTTTATAGATTCACATACAAGATACATCTATCAGTGTCCCAGTCTCCTCTTATAGATCACATCAGGAGAATCTGCGGACAGAGCACAAACTCCGTAGCCTGTTTGGTTGGCTCTTTTCAACTTCCACTACAGAGGAAATATTAACGTGCACACGGGACCTTCTAGATTTTCGCCGTTATCTGAGATGACTAGACGTCCTATCCAATATTCCATGATCAGGGACATTTAGGGTTAAACTATACTCGTTATTGTAATTGTGTAAATCTGTATACCGCCCACCCTGCCAAGCTCACTCAGTCCGTTCCAGAAACAATCCGACGTCGCACCTCTACGAAATTCCGCACGCACGGATACACACTGAACTGCTCTGTTCAAACTGTAACTTGGCTCCCACAGCTACCACCACCCTAGTCCGGGCTATAACCTGCCTGGGTACAGTACAAATCTTTGTTTTACCTCTTGCTCGTTTGCTCAAATACCCAGTCTGTTTGCCAAACGTTCATAATCTGAAACGGATGCAAGCATTTTTAACCAGAACTTAAAACCAAGTGGTTCAAGTCTTTGCTTATCTCCGCCTGTCAAGTGTCATCGTCCTTGTCAGTGGTTCTCAGCGTGAGCTATAGACCCCCAGTTACGGGTCCCAAAATAGTAATATCTGCATGAGTATTCATCATCATCATGTGCCATGCTGGTAAGCGTAGGCGGTCATGTCTCGCCATCTCACTCGACCACCAGAGTTGTGGATCAGCTCAGTCTTCCTGTCTCGACCATACCACGTGGCCAAGCCATCCAGGTATTTACTTCTCTGCTTTCCCCTTTTTCTTTTCCCCTCAGTCCTGCCAGTTGTCACCCAGTTCTCCAATTTATTTCTTGACATAGCCAGTCCAAACAATGGTGACTGTCTGTGGAAGATTACGGCAAAATATGGCTGTCCACGAAAGTTTGTCCATGATGGCATGCAGGCAAGAGTACAGGAAAATGGTGAACTGTCTGAGCCCTTTCCTGTCACCAATGGAGTTAAACAAGGATGTGTCCTGGCACCAACACTGTTCAGCCTCATGTTTTCAGCTATGTTGACGAATGCCTTCGAGAACAACGACATTGGAATAGACATCAACTACCGCATGGATGGAAAGTTATTCAATCTGAGAAGGCTGAAAGCTAAAACTAAAATTGACAGCGACACCGTCAGAGAGCTCCTGTTTGCTGATGTTTGCGCTCTATACGCCAACTCAGAGGCGGACATGCAACATAATGTTTCAGCTTTCTCACATGCCTGTGCCAACTTTGGGCTCAATATCAACTTGGAAAAGACTGTAGTTATGTACCAGCCAGCTCCAGGGAATAATCACACTGTGCCGAATATCAAAGTGAATGGTCGTAGACTAAGTGTTGTGGACAAATTCACCTATCTTGGCAGCACTGTTTCACAAGCTGCCACAATTGATGACGAAGTGAATGCAAGAATCTCCAAGGCCAGTGTGGCCTTTGGCAGACTGTACAAGAATGTATGGGACAGAACTGGAATAAGCCTGCAAACAAAGCTAAAAGTCTACAAAGCAGTTGCATTATCCACACTGCTATATGCTTGTGAAACCTGGACTGTTTATCAGCGACACGCTAGAAAATTAAACCACTTCCACACAGTCTGCCCTAGGAAGTTACTGAAGATTAAATGGCAAGACAAGATCCCAGACACTGAAGTCCCAGAAAGAGCGTCCATGCCCAGTATCCACACTACTATTGAAGAATCAGATTCGCTGGGCTGGTCACTTGACTCGCATGCCAGATCACAGGCTCCCGAAACGAATTGCGTTGTGGTAAACGCTCCCAAGGCGGCCAGGGAAACGCTTTAAAGACACTCTGAAAATCTCACTGAATGCTTTTGGAATTGATCATGACACCTGGGAGACTGCAGCCAGAGACCGAAATTCGTGGCATGCATCATTACGCAAGGGTGCAGTCACTTGTGAGGCAACCGGGACTGCAAGAGCTAAGAAGAAAAGACAGAACAGAAAAAACCACTGCAGAAAATCCTCCTCCAGAAACGTCAAGCATTCTTTGTCCACATTGTCAAAGAACATTTCGAGCCAAAATATGTCTTATCAGCCATCTTAGAACTCACGGCTCCATACTTCCAACCCCACTGGATGAAATGAATGGTCATCATCATTCTTGATGGACAAACAACAATTTCTCTGATCAGTTTACGGTTTTCATTTGTGTCTTCTAGGACTTGGTCATTGGTTTTTCTGTCTGTCAGTGGTTTTATTTGCATTTTCCTCAGAAACCACATTTCCATAGCCATTCGATATTTTTCATCATCAAACTACAAACATAATTTTTGCTGCTTCTTGTAAAACGTACAAAGTAAAGGACTGTTTCAATACGCTTTGGTGTGTATTGGGAATAAGGTGCTAGCCCCATATTTTCATAGAACAATCGGCATTCCAGGGATGTGGTCAGTGCCACGCCAACCGCCTTTACTTCCCATAACATTTCCAGGTACACGTTTTAAGCTAAGTCGACTCGGGAGCCCCATGTCAAGATTTTAAAAATTCCACTTTTGATGCGAAATCGAAGCTACTTCACGAGTTGGTGACCGTGTGTCTCGGTTTGTTTTTTATGCTTTATTCCAGTGTCCCAAAATACCTTTTTCTGGGCGCAAAAATGTCCTAGTTTCACAAGGAAAGTAAAATTATCTATAAAACTATTCGACATAAATTTGCATAGAAGAGCCACCTTTAGTTGGCGAATCGTCTTGCAAAGATGTGCAATGGCAGAGCAAAGTTTGACACCAATACGTTTTCTGTTTATGCTCTAATGTTTGACGTTTATCAAAATTTTCTAATTTCATGTTTTTCTTTAGATCTGTATGTATTATTCCTGATGAAGAAGATCACTAAGATTGAAACGTCGACTCGTTGTGTTGTGGTGTGACTTATTCTTTATCTTAATTTAACGCTGTTATTATTATCATTGTTATTCTTACACTGTGATTTCCGTTTGCCGGATTTGCGTTCGTTGTAAGGTTTGTACACTGTGTTTATTATCTCCTTTTCGCAGGAGTCACGCCTTCCTGGCTGTTTTAATTTTGTATTATTTGTGTGAAATGGGGGGTGGGGGGTGGGGGGGGGGGGGGGTTTGTCCGCGAATAGTGGTTCCTAGGTTCCCAAACAGTATTTGCCATAGGGTTGATTTGAGTTGAATTGAGCTGAGTTAAGAAACGACATCACTGCCTCAGGATATTCCCACGCACTCTCCGTCCCCCCGTACACCAGCCAGCTAAGAGTTCTACTGCTAAACGTTCCAACTGCCATCTGATTGACAGTTCTCCTGGTCTTCACTCTCGAGTCAGATGGTTACATCGTGTTTGCCTTAGGGAGTCATGAAAGATGATATCCATCTGCATGATCTTTCAAAACTGTCGGTCGTCTCCTTGACTGATTGATTGCTTCGGGTCATGATTCTTAAGTGTCTTTCTCCTGTGTTCCTACATCCAGCTTCGAAATGTTTTAATCGTTTTTCGCACTTATCCAACACGAAAACCGCTGTTTTGTCTTGAGCCTGAGGAATTTAAGCCGTCAGGCTAGTGTAGTCGCCGAGAACTGTGCAGGTTAGGGTTTTCTTTTCCTCTCAACATAAAACATCCCAATCTTACCGAGGATTCAGACCCAGGGTCATAGCTACCCGAGCATTCTAGCCACTCGGGCAGGCGCTCCTCCGCGAGTTTCCTAATGTTATGAAAGTACCTCTTGTATGTTGTATTCTTATTTTAATATATGTATCTGCCCCCCCCCCCCCCAACCCCTTATGTTCCGTCATCTAATCTTATCATGTTCATCTTGTACCTTGCAGTGTCCAAGTGAAGTATAAACATCGTGAGAGTGCCCTATTATGGGCTTCATATATCGATATTCCCTTATTTTATTTTATGTTATTTCATTTGTCTACATTATTACTTAAACAGTTCTAAAATTCAGCCTTTTGAAGTGAGCTTTCACCAAGACATCGGGTTGTTTATTGCTTGGCTCAATCTCTTTATCCTTATCATCCCCCTATAAATGTTTGTACCTAATTGTTGTGACCTCCCACCAAGCACACTTAGTATATCTTACATCTGATTTCGTATAAATGACAGCAGTGCACTGTCGGCGAATTTCCAAATTCCCAGGTCGCTTTGTCACGGTCCATCGCATTCAATTTATGAGTGTAGTTATAGTTGTCTTTATAACCCGGTTTATAGCCAGTGCGAACAATAACGGATACACCAGACATTCGTGTCTGGCTCATGTTTTCATTTCAAATGTATCGTGATCAAAATAAACATAAACATTGTGTCCCAAAGTAGTTCCCTGCGATAGGACTGTGATGTGATACCCTTCCTGCGATAGGACTGTCATGTGATACCCTTCCTGCGATAGGACTGTGATGTGATACGTTTCCTGCGATAGGACTGTCATGTGATACGTTTCCTGCGATAGGACTGTGATGTGATACCCTTCCTGCGATAGGACTGTCATGTGATACGTTTCCTGCGATAGGACTGTGATGTGATACGTTTCCTGCGATAGGACTGTCATGTGATACCCTTCCTGCGATAGGACTGTGATGTGATAAGGCCGTCACACTGTGTAGATCTGAATGCACGTAGGAATAGGCGGCCATTCTTTCCCTCACTTAGCGAGACGACGAGCGCAGGCCTCGAACCCTCATATCTCATCCAACAATGCTCATGGCATCATAACATTATCCGCGAAACTCCCTGTCACCTTCGCTAACGCGCCTGTTATGTATCGTAACATTCGTCCTCAACTAAACATTTATGTGGTTAAATAACCAACGCCATTGCGAGTTAGTTAGATAGTTAGTTAGTCGCAGTTCCAATTTCACAGCAACGGGTCATCCCCATTATGCTCCGTTCCTGTGTCAGTGAATATCACACAAAACGCTCCCCACTGCCCAATGTGAAAAGTGGAGAAAACAGGAGTCTTGACAAACAACAGCCCGCGCAGATACACTGTGCATAATGCCACCGCCAGAATGTCAACACAATAGTCCCCCACAAAACACCCACTTCATTTCTGATGGAATCGGCAGTCATTTTCCCAACTGGATGTTTCCTAGATGTTCACCCACACAGTCCACGAAATGCAGTTCATCGTCGATGGCTGTGGCAGTCATCCAGAATCCCAGCAGCCACGCATTTCTGCATAAGGCAAGAACCAGTCAACTCTGGGACATAGCCATCTGCCATCGCTCGGAACATGTAGTCACATTCCAAAAAACCTCAGGCAGATTCAAAAGCATTTGACACGAAACTCACAGCTCACAGTGTCGCGCCACGCACTCACTCAGTAGCAGGGCGACGGAACCATCAAGCCTCCTTAGTCGCCTCTTACGACATGCGTGGTAGGCTGCAGTGTTGCTATTCTTTGCTTCCCTTATGGGCCCCGGCAACACACGGGTGTAGCGAGTGGCATTTTGCGAGTGGCACCTTGCAGTCTTGACAGACCAAAGTATGTGAGTTGGAATGTTGCCAATATTCCATCACAATGCCTGGGCAGAGCCTCAGAGAAACATGTGGTGCCCAAACGACATGTTCCCTCTCTCAGCCTAGTCTTGTGCTTTCCAGAGCAATGGTTAACCAATACGTCTGGCACAAGGTAGGCTGCAATGCCATTACACGTTAAATAACCTTTGGAGGATGACATGGCCAAATGGATCAGGGCGTTTGCCTTTACATTTCCTGCGTGCTGATGCCGAGGTAGCGGGTTCAACCCCTACACTGGTCAAATGGAATAAAATTAGTGATATCTCGCCCTTGAATTGGAGGCGTTGATTACAAGTACCCCAGAAGTCGGAGTGGATTTGCTTAATGGCGAGGGATACTGATAATAGAGAAAGATAAGCCACTCGCAAATATAAGTCAAGTACACTCCCCATTACTGGCAACTACTAGAGCAGTGCCGGTCTCCCTGGTTGAGGTGTTACCAGCTTTCTCCGTAACCCCGAATACTCTTGTGGTTGACGTGAGCGCACGAGAATTGGAAGCGGTTCGAGTCGCGCCAGTGACTTATGAGAGTATGTAGCCGGTCGCTCAGAAAGCAATGGCAAACTACTGAGCGTAATCTTCCCAAGAAATCAACAATTAGCTGAAAGATGCTGATGTTGACAGCGATGTCCTGTAAAGGATATGCAAAACATTTTACTAGAGCAGTGGTTCTCAACCGGTGATGAAATTCCCCCCCCCCCTTTTCCACCTCATGGGTGAATTTTAGGGCTTGTGGGGGGGGGGGGGGATTACTTGATATTGTTTTCCCCTCCATACTTTACAGATCTGTACTTCTCGCCCTTCTGAAATTGAGGTGCTACATAGAGCCTGTACTTGTGTATGGATGTGAAGCTTGAATAATGAGCAGTCAAGCTGAAAAACATCTGATGGCTGCAGAAATGTGGTTTCTGAGGAAAATGCAAAGAATACCATGGACAGATAGAAAAACCAATGAACAAGTCCTTTCAGAAACAAATAAAGATCGTAAATTGATTACAGAAATTAGACGTAGACAGTCAACAATTTTTGGACATGTTATGGGAAGAAATAAATTGGAGAACTTGGTGACAACTGGCAAGATCAAAGGGAAGAGAACAAGGAGAAGACAGAGAAGTAAATACCTGGATGGCTTCACCACGTGGCATGGTAGAGACAGGAACACTGAGCTGATCCACGACTCTGATGATGGAGTGAAATAGCGAGTCATGACCGCCCACGCTTACCGGCATGACACATAATGGATGGAGACCCGTAAATCACATTTTATGTAGACGTCTAGACTTGTTCTAGTATGTGTTATTAAAGTTAGCTTCCATTTTTACGTATACTGTGTAGGGGCCGGGGGTGGGGGGATTTTTAGGGAGGAAATACGAATAAAGAGGAGTGGGGGGGGATGACTTTCTGAACAAATAGAGAAGGGGTTCATGGGCACACACACACAAAAAGTTGAGAACCACTGTACTAGAAGTATAGCTCGTGTTTGGTCTAGGCTTGAGTTCAAAACGAGCGAGGAAACAAAAACATTATTATTAAATAACCATTGCCAAATATTGCTTCGCAGTCAATTCTTCTGCGTCTACTAATTGTGGTAAGCAGGCAGGCAGACTAGAATTATTTTTTCTATAAAACTCAACAAGAAGTGCTCAAAATCTAGACATCTTTACAGCCTTTGCTTTACAAGTAAAAAATGCTGACATATCACGTATAGAAATATTCCAGCTTTGGAATGATAGTGTTGTCCTTTCATGTTCCTGGCAATATAGAAACCAGCCGCCAGAGATGCGTAAAACTAATTGTGTTTACAGTAGTCATGGCAACGACTGGCTACGGCTCTGAATAGACTGTTAGCAGGTCAGGCGAGATAGAGGTAGATTGAGAGATGTGAAATCAATCCGAAGTTGGGTAGAGAGACGTGAGGAGGACATTCAGGATTCTCAGTGCGGTAGAATTGATTTCATGCATGAATGTGCAGTTTTACATTTATGTGCATGTTTGATGTTGTGTGTGCGTTTCCGCTGGCAATAACTAGATATACTAGTATGTTGGTACTTCTTCTTGTTCTTGTTCTTGTTCTTTTTCTTCTTCTCCTTCTCCTTCTTCTCCTTCTTCTGCTTCTTCTTCTTCTTCTTCTTCTTCTTCTTCTTCTTCTTCTTCTTCTTCTTCTTCTTCTTCTTCTTCTTCTTCTTCTTCTTCTTCTTCTTCTTCTTCTCTTCCTCCTCCTCCTCTTCCCCTTCTGAACCTTGTATTTCTGACATAGTTTTTGACATCTATATTTCTTACATAGTTTATGAAATCTGTATTTCTGACATAGTTCATGAAATCTGTATTTCTGACATAGTTCATGAAATCTGTATTTCTGACATTGTTCATAAAACCACAACCTCTTTCTGAAGTTTGTGACTCAAGGCTACGAGTGATATATTTGCTTGTTTACTAACATCTCTGAGACCGCGAGTGATTGTTTTGCTTGTTTACTAACATCTCCGATGCGGCGAGTGATATTTTTCCTTGTTTACTAACTGTCCCGGTTTCACAGGGAGTTTCCGTGGCCAAGTGGTTACGCCCATTGCCTCGCGCTCTGGAGATTTTGGGTTCGACTCCGGACCACATCGTTCAGTTTACGAGAGTAATTTTCTCGAAGACTCCTGGGGATCGTCGCTGAAGATACGGAGTTCGTGCTTTGTGCGACACTTTTGACAGGCCGCTCTACGAAAAGAGACAGAGCCATATGGCTTAACACTTAACACACGGCGTTATGAAGTCGTTCTTTTCGCCTTTTAAAATCCCCTTTTAGAACCCGGTTTCACAGCCTTAAAACTGGTTCTATATAATCGTCTATGTAACATGCAAGCATTTTTTAACACCCAAAGATACGGCTTTATTGCATAAAATATTCTTGGTGTGATAAACTGCAATTTTTGCTGGTCCTATTATTATTCTTCCTCACACAGTTCGTTTGCTAAGACCGAAGTGAGAATAACACACACCCAGTATTTCTGAAGACCTCAGTTCTGTTTCTGACGAGATCTGGTCCTACCAGTTACAGGTCTCACCACAGAGACTCAATGTAAACACATCCGTTGTGTTTAATTTATAAATATGTTATTGTACCGCGTTACACACTTGACCTAGTCTCCCGTCTCATTCTGTTTGCTATTACAGTATTCTATATTTCCTCTCTGGTAACTGAGGTCAGCATGACCGAATGGATGTCAGTACTCGTTATCAAACATCCGGCGTGCTAATGCCGAGGTAGCGGATTCGACCCCTGCACTGGTTAGTTGGACTAAAATGTTGACTTCTCGTCCTTGGCTTGGGGACGTAAATTACAAAGTATCTCTGAAGTCGGAGTGCCTTCGCCTGATGACGAGGGACATTTAATAGGGAAAGCTAATTCCCGTGCAATAATCAGTCCAGTGCTACTAACAGTAGCATCTATGGACTACGCTTGAATTCAAAGCGAGCGAGCGCCAAAAAAAAATATATTTTCGGTCATGTGGAGAGCTGCATGGGATAGCTAAGGATAGGAGAGGTTGGAGTGAGTTTGTTGGGGTTTTATGAGGGTAAAGAGCGAAAGATGAAGTGTAATGTTTATGTAAATGATTTATAACGACGTAGTAGTTTATGCACATGTTCCCTGATAATAAAGTGTTTTATGCAATGATCCACGATAATAATGTGGATTACGTACTTTATCCCTAATAGCGTAGTGTGTCTTTTTTTTTTTTTTTTACATATCAACCCTAATCACCAGTGTGACGACCACAATTGTTTTCGACCTAACCGTCCGTTCGATAAGTTCTTCTTCTTTCGTTCGCTTGAAATATGTCTATAACTGCAGTGCTGTCTCTTGTATGAATTGAACTGTCTTTTTCAGTTCACACAGCGGTCCATAGAGTTTATCTTCCACTGTCGTCTCTCTAGGCTAGAAGGTTTGCCTAGATATGTTATATTTTGGGCAGTCTTGGAGTATGTGCTCTGCTGTCTGCGACGCCAATCCACATGTACACATGGCTGTTTCACCAATCTTGAATTTTGTATACATGTGGTTGCGTAATCTATTGTGCCCTGTTCTGAGGCGCAGAATAATGACTTGTTCTGGTCTATCCATAACGTGGTAGTCATCTTGAGCAGGTTTTGGTGGCTTTCTGACTGATTTGATCATTCTTTTCTTTTGGTGGTATGTTACAGGCACATCAGGCTGTTCTTCTTTGGCTCCTTCCTTAGCCAATTGATCAGCTCTGTCGTTCCCGGGTACTCCACAGTGGGATGGTATCCACTGTATGGTGACCTTATGCTGACTGCTAAGTTCAGAAAGTAGTGTCCTTAGTACTGGCAATTTCCCAGACAGGAGCGCCTCGAGTACTGATTTAGCATCTGTCAATAGCACCACAGGTTGTGTACCATTGCTGGTATTTAGTAATTTCTCTGTTGCTATCTTGATTGCCTCAATTTCAGCATCGTAGTTATGGCAGTACTTTCCTGTCGGTACTCTAGCTGTGTCCCTGGTATTATTTGGGTATTCTATGTACACTCCCGCTCCTCCATTTCGAACAGCATTTTGTGCTGACCCATCTGTGTAGACTCGGATCCAGAGGTCCTGTGGGTATTCTTCATCAAGGAAGCTGAGAGTGGCTGTTCTGCGCTGCACACTGTTCTGATCTTCCTTGTCAAATATTCCTCTCACTTTTGTCTGGATTTGTAATGATAGTCTATGCTCATCTTTCCATGGAGTTCGCTCTGGAATAGTTGTTAGGGGGATACCAACTGTGGGCAGATCGGTGGTTTCTCTGCAGAGTCGTTTGGCCTGGTGGATAAAACTACTTCTTTTCAACCGCCCCATAGCTAGGTTTTCAAATCTGTTCTTCATAGGGTGGCCTGGCAAGCTGAGGAACTTTTCTGCTTGTATTAGCGTTTTCATATCTCTGCGCTCTCTCATTGCTTGTGTCCTCCCCATCTTCTCCATTTCCACTATAGGGGTTGATCTCATCCCTCCTGTGGTGACTCTAAGTGCTTGATTTTGCACTTTGTCCAGCTCTTGTAGTGTGGTTTTTTCTGCCGAACACCATGCAGTTGACCCGTATTCCAGGTGTGGTCGTATGCTCTGTTGATAAACTTTGCTAAGTATTTTCCCACTGGCTCCCCATGTGGTTCCACTTAGCTTTCTCAGGATGGCTATTTTCCTTCTGGCTTTTGCTACTGCTTTGTTGATGTGCTTTCTCCATGTCAGCCTGCCATCAAATGTTACTCCAAGGTATGTTGGTTCTTTATCTTCTCGTAGGGGTGTTCCATTTATCTGGATGGTCCCTGCCTTTTGTTTTGGAGAGAGGGTAAATAGGGTGGTGCTGCACTTGTCAGTGTTTATGCTGACACACCATCTATTTGCCCATGCAACAAATGTATCTACAGCTCTTTGTAGTAATCTGGTGGCCACTGATGCATGTTCATTTGTGCTCCATAGAACCAGGTCATCGGCATACATTGCGGCTTTAATTCCATGCGGTAGATTAGCAACGAGATCATTGATGAAGATTAGAAAGAGTGTGGGGGACAATACTCCGCCCTGGGGAACTCCGTGACGCAGTAGTACTTTCTTGCTCTTTAGTCCGTCTATCTGTTCTCGGGCTCTTCTGTTGTGCAAGTATGCTTTCACCCATTTGTACATTCTTCCATTGACTTTGCAGTTTCTCAGTTTATTCATCAGACCTTCTTTCCAGACTTTGTCAAAGGCTTTCTTCAAATCTATCCATGCCGCAAACACCAGCTTCTTCTCTTGGAATGCATCCTCAATTTCTTGAGAGAGGTAGGTTGTCTGATCTTCCGTAGAGTAGCACTGCCTAAAGCCAGCCTGCTGTGGCACAAGGATGTTTTTACTTTCAATGTACCACTGTAGTCTGTGATTGATGATGCTCTCCAGTGTTTTGCAGAGACAGCTGGTGAGGCTAATTGGTCTGTAGCTAGAGGCAATGGAACTATCTTTCCCTGAGTTTAGGAGGGTTATCATGATTGCTTCTCTCCAGGCTTGTGGGACACTGCCTAAGGTCCAACTGTTATTGAAGATCTGCAACAGCTTTGCTTTGGCCTCTGTTCCTAGGTTCCTGATCATTTCATTGGAGATACCATCAGCTCCTGGTGACTTTCTCATTTTCAGTTTTGATATGGCTAGCTCCAGTTCACTGATTGTGATGGGTGCCTCCAGAACCTCATGTACTATTTCCTTCTGTCCTGTATGTTGCCGTTTCTCTTGAATCTCTTGTTGTTTCTCTGGACTGATTTTGATATTGTTATCTTGTGCGAATGAGTCCGCAAAATGGTCAGCTGCTTGCTTTCTTGTTAAGATGTTTCCATCTTTATGTAGTGCAATTTTTGAGTTTCTCCCTGTGCCCTCATCGTTAAGTTGTTTTATTAGCTTCCACAATTTCCTTGTGTCTCTTTCAAAGTTCAGAGACTCTGTTTTCTCCTGCCAGCTTTTCCGTCTAGCCTGCAGCTTGGCCCTTTGAAATTTGGCTTTTGCATGCTGGAATTTATTGTGGTGCTCTTGGCTGGGTGTGGCCTCTGCTTGCTTTCTACATACTTCCACATCATTATGCAACTGTTCCAGTTCACTACTCCAGTAGGGTTTATATTGTTTACGGGCTCCTCTTGGTACTGTTTCTCGCGCTGCCTGTAGTATGCATTTCCCAAACTCTTCAACTACTTTATTTATGTCTTTCTCAGTGTTCAGGTTTCTAACCAGCATGCCGGTGCGATGCTTGTACACTGCCCAGTCTGCTTTCTTGTAGTTCCACCTCAAGAGGGTGCTGCTTTCACTTACAAGCTCATTTTCTACAGTTAGAAAGACTGGTCGATGGTCACTGCCACCTAGTTGTTTCCCAACAATTCGTGTAATGTTCCACTCCAGGTCTGGTGAATGAAAAGCCAGGTCAGGTGTAGTTGTAGAGTGCCATGATCTCGAGTAGAAAGTATGTGGGTCGGGCGGCTTGTTAACCAAGATGAATCTATTCTCATCCTGCCAGTTTTCCAGTCTCTCTCCTCTCTGGTCCATGTGATCATAGCCCCAACTCTGCGAGTGGCTGTTGAAATCGCCGCACACAATCATTTTTTCTGTTAATGGTAGTGTGTCCAGTGCCTGTGGACGGTCACTTGGACAGTAGTAATTGATCAGATGTAGGTCTGTATAGCCTGTTTTAAGTTTAAGTGTCTGATACTCAGCCCCTTCCATATAGACTTCGATTTGGGAAGCAGTGATGTTATTTTTTACAAGGGTAAGTATCCCACCTTTTCGCCTGTCCTTTCGGTCAGATCGGTAACACTGGTAGCCTCTGATTTTGAAGGCTATATTTTCGAGGAGGTGAGTTTCTTGCAAGCAACATGTGCTTACTTTTTCTTTGTCCAGGATGTTTTCTAATTCTACTTTTTTGTTGCTGACTCCCTCCGCATTCCAGTGCATTATTTTAAGTCTTAGTTTAGTATGGCCAGCTGTTCTATTCTCATGTCCCCTGGCTCCACAGGACATCTGAGAAGGACCTCCAGTAGTTGGGGTTGGACCCTTTCGAGACATAGGGCCCGGCACTGCACCTGCCTGGGGGTCCAAAGCAGGGCGAGCACCATAATGTTTAGCAGCAGTCGACATATTCCATTTTGCGTAATTGCGTGGCATCCTGATTTCTGTGGTGCGCCTCCTGGCTGGTTGCCTCCGTCTTCAGCACCTTTCCTTTGCTAGAGCAGACTGTGGTCTCACTCGAGTTTAGATGTGTACACACGCACACACGTGTCTGCACATGCATGTATTTGTATACACATCTAGAGCACACTGGTTATTTTCCGGCGCCAGATACTCGCCGTCGCCCCTTCTCCTGTTAGTTAAAACAGTTCCGCCACGTGAAGGCCAGGAGTTGGACTTTTGCTGCAGAGGTTATGTATTCACGAGCCATTGGGGTATTTAAGCAATGTTGGGCGCTCACCCCAACACTGCGCCCCGGCTACATACAGCAATTTGGAACCGTTCGATAAGTGAACCGAACCTCGCATTCGTCGTAGGAGTCTTTCATAGGTCTGTAACCCTAATTTGGCCTGTTAACAGAGAAATGTTTTCGTAAGTCTGTGCCTGGGAAAGACTTAAATTCATTTAGAGGCAAGAAGATCTAGATCGGTGAACGGAGTTTTATCCCATCTGACTAGGTCTCACTCCACAGACCGCTGTCTTTAACTTTGCAAAGAGCATGAACTCCGTAGCTGCAGCGACGATAACCAAATGTCTATGGGGGGGGGGGGAATTCAAGAAAGAAGAGAAGGAGAAAGGAGGATGAGGAGAAAGAGGAAGTAGAGGAGGAGGAAGTAAAGGAGGAGGAGGAAGAAAAGGGGAATAAGGAACTGGAAGATGAAAAGGAGAAGGGTGATGTGGAAGAGGAGACAGACGCTAGTTACTAATAATTTGCAATTGTTTGATGTCGGCACTATGTGCAAACGGATCATACCAGCCCATAAATCCTGAAATGTATTGACTGTGTCTACGTTATTCAAATTTGCAAACGAGCAGGAAAACTACAACCCAAACAGACGTCGACATTCATGTTCGACGATTCCACATGGAAGAGTTTCATTTGAAAACTGTCAAAATTTGCCCCGACTTTACGAATATAACAGTGTTTTATGTGTTATTGCAAGATGTTAATCGTCTGTGTATGTTCTGTTATCGTTCACTACAAAAAGTAAATAATATATGTTTTGGCACTCTTCCGACAGACGGGTCTAAATAGTTCTGCAGTGAATAAGTGATTAGGGTTAGGGTTAGGGTTAGTGTTAGTTATTTAAAATTATTCACTGCAGAACTATTTAGACCCGTCTGTCGGAAGAGTGCTCATGTTTTACTTCCTAGTAGGTTTCACTCTCTGAATGCAGACAGTTTACAATTGTCTTTTTTTCTTCCCCGCAGCAACAGGACAATCTCCGTGGCTAACTGGTTTATTCCCCCCCCCCCCCCCCGGCCTCGCGCACCGAAGAATGTGGGTTTTATTTTGATGCAGCTGAAAGATTCTGGTGTTGACAGCGATGTCCTGTAAAGGATATGAAAAAAAAAGGTACACACAACAGAGATCAAGAACAGAATAGGGCAAGCAAAGGCTGCATTTCAAAAAATGAATGATATCTTATGCAATAAGTCGCTATCATTGAGTGTAAGAAAGAGAGTGCTGAAGTGCTATATAGAACCTGTTTTACTGTATGGCTGTGAATCTTGGAATGTAAATGAACAAATTAGGAAGAGATTGGAAGCAACAGAGATGTGATTCCTTGGACGAATGTTGCGAATTCCTTTGTCTACCAAAGTAACTAACGACGAATAACTTTAAAGAGGCTGGCGAAACTAGAACATTATATACAACAATAAGAAAGAGACAAACAGCTTTTTTTTGGTCATGTGATGAGAAGAGAGGCGCTGTAGAACATCGTGACAACTGGAAAGATCGAGGGGATGAGAGGTAGAGGCAGACCACGAGAAATTATGCTGGATGGATTGCGACGGTGGCATTGAGGAATATCAGCGATAGAGTTGATCCAGAAAATCAAGGACAGAGATCTGTGGAGAGTCATGAACGCCTACGCCAGTCGGCACGGCACTTGATGATGATGAGGTATACGGGTGCAGCGTTCTCGGGGACTCCTGAGGGTCGTCGCTGGAGCTACCGAGTTCGTGCTTTGTGAGACGCTTTCAGTAGGCCGCCCTGCGGAATTAGTCCGAGCCGTATTGGATAAACACCCGGTGCAGTGAAGTCCATCCCCTTGCTGTTTGTGTCCTTATTTTTGTTACAGCCACAGTTCTCCATCAGTCGAAACTCCTTCTATGTACTTCATGTTCCCAGGCAGTCCCAGGCTTCTTTCTCTATTAGTTAGTAACTACAGGGACTGTTTGCTCTCCTTAAGGCCCATTAATTATACGCTCCCGCAGCAAGAACTGGCTGTGGTTCTGTAACGTGATAGGGCCGTCTCATTTTGTAGGTCTGAATACACGCAGAAATAGATGTCCGGTCTTTTCTTCTGTTAGCGCGTGATGAACGGTGGCGTCAAACCCCGGTCCGACTGTGACCATAACATTATTTGTCAAACCCCCTATCAACTTCACTAACGCGCCAGCCATTGGGTTTAGGATTCTAGACCCATAGTTTTATAGATCAATCGCTTTTACTTCCCCAAACATTTCACTGTACCTATTTTAGGCTGGGTCGACCTGAGAACCCAGGGCAGTTTTAAATATTCGAATTCCCATCTATGAGGATGCAACCCCCGACAAACAAACCGGCAGGCTAGTGTCAGCCACTATGCCTTGGCGGCTCCCGGTTTCTCTGTTACACAGAAGCCCGGCTGGCCAGCTGCAGACATCTTTGGGGAAGGACCAGGCAGAAGTGGTCAGGATCCTAAGGCTCACGTGTATAGTGCGGGAAATAATGAGCATGGCAAGGCACGTAGAGCATCCTGGTCATCCACTGCACCCGTATTCGTTTCCATTCGTCTTGACTTGTCTTGCCATTGGGTTCAGATGGACTCAGGCGAGAGAGTGTGGTCGATGAATTGCACAGCTGCTCATCATAAAATAGATCATCATGAAAAAAGTCGCTTAAAAGTCGACAGGGTCTACTTCATTGAACTGGGTTTTATCCCATATGGCTCGGTCATTTTCCGCAGCGCGGAAAGCGCCGCACAAAGCACGAACTCCATAGCTCTAGCGACGACCCACAGAAATCTCCGAAAAATTTCACTCGTGAACCGAAGGACGCGGCCCGGAATCGAACCCACAACCTTCGGAGCCCGAGTCAAACGGCATGACTACTTCGCCACGGAGACTCATAGTATACATTTCACGATACCCATTTTAGGCTGGGTCGACCTGGGAACCCAGGCCAGTTTTAAATATTCGAATTCCCATCTATGAGGATGGAACCCCCGACCGATCTGGGGAGAATGATGATGCGGAGAATGAAAAGAGGATCTTACATCTTGTATATACTTAGTTTTTTTTTTTTTTTTTTTAGTTTTTTAGTTTTAGTTGATGGATCAACATCACGGCACACGGGTGTAACCCATATGTACTCCGTTCTTCTTCCAACTTAAACCTGAGTCTGGAGAAACTCAGCTCTGGGCACGAACTCCGTAGCACCGGCGAGGATCCTGAAATACTTTGGGTAGATTTTTAACTCGAAATTTTTCCCGGGCAGCGCCGTTAGGCAACTCTTTTTCGATTTCCAACTGCCAAGGGATGTTTTACGTGCGCAACAATACACACGGGCGTCCGATCTCACTACCCAGAGACCAGGGGAAAGTGTATTACTGGAAGCCCACGTAAAAAAATCCAGGTCCTCACCGGGGCTTGAATCCGGGACCTCCAGCACTCGAGGCGGACACCATACCTCGAGACCACTCAGGCCCCCCCCCCCCCCCCAATACTTAGGAAAGACCAGATAGTCACATATTCAGACTGCAACTGATACCATAAGAGGCCAACCGGAAGACCCCCAAATGCGATATAGGGATGTGAGTAAACAAGATACGAAATCCCTGGCACCCAGACACGTGGGAAAGAGTTGTAACAGACAGATGTTCCTGGAAAAGAGATGTACGAAACGGACTGGTGCCCTTTGAGTGCAATCTGATCCAACAAAGTGAGGATAGGCGGCACAGGCTCAAAGCGCAGTCACTTACTGCGGGACCTGCCTCGTCTTACAGATGCGGAAACTGTGACAGGGATTGTCACTCTCGAACTGGACTATACAGTCACCAGAGTTGCTGCCAGATGTCTCCCCAGCGACACAATTCTATAGTCCTACAGGGCTGAAAGAGACCTACCATTATTATTGCTACTCATCGCCAGCTGTTGAAGGTGAGGACGGAGCAAATATGGGAATGTCCGGAATGCTGTAATGTCGGATCTTGACTCATCTCAAATCAACTCATCTCAAATCAACTCATCTCAATACAGCTCAAATAGAATTTCTGTTACTGCAATAGTTTTTTTTTTCTTTTTCGGACACGTGATATCTCATTTGCACTATCACCAATTTGCTGCGCATTGCTAATGTACAACATTGGTTATCGTAGCTGCACGTGATGTCTCGTATTTATACCCTAATGCAGTTATCTGTCTGTCTGCCCTTCCGTCCGTGTGTCCACTCGCCTGGCTGCCTATCTACTTGCCCCTCTGCCTATCAGTCTGTCCGTTTAGGTATCTACTTACACTGGCACCTGGCCGTTTTGACAACCACAATTTGTTACAAGGTGCTTCAAAAAAATAAAAAAAGGCATACTAACTACACCCAAGACCAGTTATAACTCTCCCTAGCACAAAGCCTGGGCTGAATTGTAGAGCTCAAGTGTTGACCATGCAGTTTGATCCCCCTCTCGGTCTGCCTAGTTTACTCCAGAGGAAAATTAAAACCAATATGTCTAGAACAAGACAAGCTGCAGAAGCTGCCGAATCAGCAAAACAATGCTCTAACTGTCCGCCTGTCGGAGCTTCGATTCTAGACCA
>OY992879.1:144497912-144520412 GCA_963921405.1 Cepaea hortensis | reverse complement strand
GTGGGTTGATTGGTTGGTGGGTTGATTCTTTGGTAGGTTAGTTGATTGACGGATTGGTGGTTTGATTGATTGGTAGGTTTATTGATGGTGGGTTGATTGTTTGGAGGGTTGATCGATTGGTGTGGCGATTTTTGTGTGGTGATCGATTGGTGGTGTGATTGATTGGTAAAGTGATCGATTGATGTGGTGATTGGTTGGTGTGGTGATTGATTTGTGGGTTGATTGTTTGGTGGTTTGATTAGTTGGTGGATTGACTGGTTGGTGGGTTGACTGATTGGTCTGGTGATTGATTGGTGTGGTGATCGATTGGTGGGTTGATTGTTTGCTTGATGGATGGTGAGTTGATTGGTTGGTTGATTGGTTGATGGGTTGATAGGCTGGTTGGTTGATTGGTTGGTATGGTGAAGGACTGGTGATTTATTGTTGGTTGGTTCGTTCGTTGGTTCGTTCGTTCATTGGTGGGTTGGTGGGTTGTTTGCTTGGTTTGCCGAAGAAGAAGAAGAAGAAGAAGAAGAAGAAGAAGAAGAAGAAGAAGAAGAAGAAGAAGAAGAAGAAGAAGAAGAAGAAGAAGAAGAAGAAGAACATTATTCCATCTGAGGCGGGGAAAAATACTTCAACTTGTCCGTGTATGTTACTTATAATCCCATACGTTTCTCGCTACTTAACCACCATGCCGCCCCTCCCCCTTCCTAGTGGGTTCCGCCTCTACCTTGGTGGTCCATAGCACCCCCTTCCCCCCCCCCCCATCCCCACCTTCCTGTCCTTACCTTCTTGCTGCCCAGTATCCTCCCAGGGTCGCCTTGTCCCCTCAACCTTAACCCCTGCCTTCCTCCACTGCGTCCCCCCCCCCCCGCCCCCTGACACCCCCCTCCCCTGCCTGTGCGACGTGTTCAGGTGACCTATGTGACGAGTGGCGCGTTCAACCCTCCCAGAATGACAACAATTCTGTCAGCGTTTGCTCGCTTCCCTGAGCCTCGGCGTGACTTCGTCCTCGGTCTCTTGACGTCATACAACTGTAACTTGGATAGCCCGTGTCATCCATGGGCGCTCTCTGGTGTCCTCCGACCCTGCCTAGTTGGTGTTCACAACCTCGCGGTGACTGTGTTCTGAGTTTGTGTTCGTGTGTTCATCGTGTTCAGATTAACTGCCGGCTGGATATTTTCTACCACTGCCGTGTTAAATCAACGGTAAGAATTGTTGGTACAAACAAGTTAGAGGGGTAGTATTAAGCGCATAGATCTGTTTACACAACTCTGCCCTCCCTCTGGGCATTGTTGTTTTTTTTTAAGGTCTCTTAGACCAACTATGTGCCTTTCAGCCCATTGCGGTCCACCAAGGTCTGTCTGCCTGTGTTAGTGGTCAGTGATTCGCAATTCGTAATTATTAGTTTGGCTGACCACCTCTACGACCTGGCCAGATCAATACAGTTAAATCTACATTTTGATCTTAGCCAAAAGGCTAAGACTCTCCATATATTTTCATCTCATAACTTTTGTCCAGTCTCTTGTCTCATAACTTTGTCCATACATTTTCGTCTCATAACTTTCTCCATACACTTTCTTCTCATAACTTTCTTCATACACTTTCGTCTTATAAGTTTCTCTTTATACTTTTTTCTCATAACTTTCTTCATACACTTTCGTCTTATAACTTTCTCCTTACACTTTATTCTCATAACTTTCTCCATACACTTTATTCTCATAACTTTCTCCATACACTTTCGTCTCATAACTTTCTGCATACATTTTCGTCTCATAACTTTCTCTATACACTTTCTTCTCACAACTTTCTCCATACACTTTATTCTCATAACTTTCTCCATACACTTTATTCTCATAACTTTCTCCATACACTTTATTCTCATAACTTTCTCCATACATTTTCGTCTCATAACTTTCTCCATACACTTTATTCTCATAACTTTCTCCATACACTTTATTCTCATAACTTTCTCCATACACTTTATTCTCATAACTTTCTCCATACACTTTATTCTCATAACTTTCTCCATAAACTTTATTCTCATAACTTTCTCCATACATTTTCGTCTTATAACTTTCTCCATACACTTTCTTCTCATAACTTTCTCCATACACTTTCGTCTCATAACTTCCTGCAGTCCCTGTCGTTACATGACTGGTCCCTATGCCTGGCGCCGCCCCGCCCACCCACCAGACATCCAGCTTACAAACTACTCACCCAGCAGCCTTTGTCTCCCGGCCCCTTGGTTCCCTTTAGATTTTGGGTCATGTAATCCATACCTGTCGGTCTCCCTGGTCTAGGTGTTACACGACTTTCTCCGTAATCCCGTATACTCTCGTGAGTAACGTGACGTTGCGTGAGAATTGGTAGCGGTTCTCTCCGCCTCGGTAACTTACTCGGGTATGTGAGCCGGTCGCTCAGAAATCAATGGCAAACTACTGAGCGTAATCTTGCCAAGACATCAACAATCAGCTGAAAGATGCTGATATTGACAGCGATGTCCTGTAAAGGATATGCGAAACAAAAACCATACCTGGGAGTGGGTTAATGTAGGTCAGAGCGAACACCACTCACCGATGGGCACCGCACACCTCATGTCTGGGGCTCCACTGGCTACCAGATGCTCAACGAGTTTAGTTCAAGTCCTACAATGGTCGATATATCCACGGCACACAACGGGGAGGTTTAGCAGAGGGGGTCTCTCTCTCTCTCTCTCTTTCTCTTTCTCTCTCTCTCTCTCTCTCTCTCTCTCTCTCTCTCTCTCTCTCTCTCTCTGTCTCTCTCTCTGTCTGTCTGTCTGTCTGTCTGTCTCTCTCTCTCTCTGTCTCTCTCTCTCTCTCTCTCTGTCTGTCTGTCTGTCTTGTCTGTCTGTCTGTTTGTCTGTCTGTCTGTCTGTCTCTCTCTCTCTCTCTCTCTCTCTCTCTCTCTCTCTCTCTCTCTCTCTCTCTCTCTCTCTCCCCTCCCTCCCAGAATGGGGGACTAATCTCAAATATCAGCAGATAAACATGTAAATGTATCTGAAATTCAGTGTATTTGTTATGCATTTCATAAACTACGGAAGATGCTGATAACTAAGCTCTACAGTCCATGCCGTGTGACGTTGGTGGTGATCATGTATGTCCACGTAGGTCAGCTTGGCCGAATGGATAAGAACGCGTGTTCTTAAACATCCGGTGTGCTGATGCCGAGGTAAGGGGTTCAACCCCTTACACCGGACAGTTGGACTAAAATGTTGACTTCTCGTCCTTGACTTGGGGACGTAACTTTCAAGTACCTCTGAAGTCGGAGTGGGTTAGCATGATGGCGAGGGACACTGTCCTCCACGCCAAGGTGTCGAACTGCCCAGCATCTTCTCTCTTGGCCTCGCCCTGCCTCTTCACCCATACAACTTTCCCGGTGTGACCACAGACTCCAGATTTCTCTTTATCATAACATACCCAAAGAGTGTGGACTATTTCATCTGATGCGAATAACCAGTTCTCTTTAAACAAGACTAGGTTAAGTTAAATACCTGGCGCTAAATTCCAGTGTTTTATAAGTCACTTAGTAAAATATATGACTGGCGTTAAATTCCAGTGTTTTACAAGTCACTTTTGTGTGTTGACATGTGGCGGAATTTTCAGTTACAAATATATTTGAATCAATGTAGTGTCTGTTGGCTTTGCCCCAACTGTGTCTTTGCTTGTCCGCGTATTGTTCGGGTCCTGTAGCACGGCTCTATCGTCATTTGGAGGTGGCCGGTTCAAATCCCGGAATAAACCTACCAAAGCAGGTAGAGGCCGTTCCCTTGGATGGAATCTGTCTAGAAGAATCAAACCTGGCATAAATGCACGCCGAAGTAGGACAAACTGATCTTTGAGGTGCGTCACTAGGTGTGACACGCTTCCCTCGAAAAGAAAACGAAGATGAAGAAGAAAGAGGAAGAAGAAGAAGAAGCAGGAGGCGTAGGTGAAGGAGGAGAAGAAGAATAAGAAGAAGAATAAGTCTATGTCTATACGTCTATTTGTTTTTCAATTTCGCTCGCTTTTAACTCAATCGTAGTCTATACAGGTGATATTACTTTTAGTGCACTGGACTGGTTTTTGTGAATGGATTAGCTTTCCGTATTAATATTGTGCCTCAACGTCAGGCGAACGCACTCCGACTTCTGGGGTACTTGTAATTTACTCACGCAAGCCAAAATTTTCACCCAACTGATATGTGTAGAGGTTGAATCCGCTATGAGCTCCAATAAATACCCTCGAATGTATTTCTTATGCTATCACGAACGTAACCTTTTCAAGCGCAATGGTATATCAAATTGCACAGGGTGAAAAGTAGCTGTTTCACCAAGTTAGTGAAATTATCATACGACCTTCGGTGTTTCATTTCAAAACCCGTCTTTGCACTTGAAACATCACAGTTTGCGGTGCACAGTTATGCAGCTGTAGATTCTGTCCTGCACGAAGACATCACAAACTTAACTACTACTACACGCAATCGTGAATGTAACACAAGCAACGGGTAGCCATAAAACTATTTATAGATGCAAGTGTCATGGCTGCGTGGTAGCTGCAATCTGTTTTGCCGATTGTGAATTAAAAATATGACTACTAGCAAAGTATAATCAGTCACTCTTTTAAGAGATCTGGAGATTTTTATGAGCGTTGCTGCAAAATAGATATTCAGATTTCAGAGGTTACTGTGTGTTGTAATAGTGTCTTAATGATTGGGGGTGTATTAGTCACAGTGTGTTGATTAGTTGGTTGGATGGTTGGTTGGTTGTTTGGTTAGTTGGTTGTATAGTTGGTTGGTTGGTTGGTTTTTTGTTTCTTTTTTGGTTGTATGGTTGGTTGTTTGGTTGGTATGATTTTGGTTTGTTCGTTGATTGATTGTATGGTTAGTTGTATGGTTGGTTCGTTGATTGATGATTGCATGGTTAGTTGTATGGTTGGTTGCATGGTCGGTTCGTTGTTTGCTTGAATGGTCAGTTATATGGTTGGTTGTATGGTTGGTTCGTTGATTGATTGTATGGTTAGTTATATGGATGGTTGTATGTTTGGTTCGTTGATTGATTGTAATTTTAGTTGTATGGTTGTTTGTATAGCTGGTTGTATGGTTGGTTCGTTGGTTGCATGGTTGGTAGGTTGTATGGTTAGTTGGTTTTATGGTTGGTTGGTTGTATGGTTGGTTGGTTGTATGGTTGGCTGGTTGTATGGTTGGTTGGTTGTATGGTTGGTTGGTTCGTTCATTCATTGGTTCGTTGGTTGTATGGTTGGTTGTATGGTTGGTTATATGGTTGGTTGTATGGTTGGTTCGTTGGTTGTATAGTTGATTGTATGGTTGGTTGGTTGGTTATATGGTTGGTTCATTGGTTGTATGGTTGGTTGTATGGTTGGTTGTATGATGGGTTGTATGGTTGTTTCGTTGGTTGTATGGTTGGTGGTTGGTTACATGGCTGGTTCATTGGTTGTATGTTGTATGGTTGGTTGTATTACTGGTTCATTGGTTGCAAGGTTGGTTGTATGGTTGGTTGTGGGTTGGTTCATTGGTAGTATGGTTGGTATGTTGGTTCGTTGATTGTATGGTTGGTTGCATGGTTGGTTGTATGGTTGGTTCATTGGTTGTATGGTTGGTTGTGTGGTTGGTTAGTTGTATGGTTGTTTGGTTGTATGGTTGGTTCGTTCATTCATTGGCTCTTTGGTTATATGGTTGGTTATATGATTGGTTTTATGGTTGGTTTTATGGTTGGTTATATGGTTGGTTGTATAGTTGGTTGTAGGTTGGTTCGTTGGTTGTATGGTTGGTAGGTTGGTTATATGGTTGGTTCGTTGGTTGTATAGCTGGTTGTATGGTTGGTTAGTTGTATGGTTGATTGGTTCTATGGTTAGTTGGTTGGTTGTATGGTTGGTTGGTTGTATGGTTGGTTGTAGGAGTGGTTGGTTGGTTCGTTTATTTATTGGTTCGTTGGTTGTATGGTTGGTTGGTTTGTTTGTTGTATGGTGGGTTGTATGGTTGGTTGTACGGTTGGTTCGTTGGTTTTATGGTTGATACGTTGGTTTGTTGGTTGTATGGTTGGTAGTATGGTTGGTTCGTTGGTTGTATGGTTAGTAGGTTGGTTATATGGCTCGTTCATTGGTTGTATGGTTGGTTGTATGGTTGATTCGTTGGTTATATGGTTGGTTCGTTGGTGGTATGGTTGGTACATTGGTTCTTTGGTTGTATGGTTGGTTGTATGGTCGGTTCGTTGGTTGTATGGTTGGTAGGTTGGTTATAAGGTTGGTTCATTGGTTGTATGGTTGGCTGTATGGTTGGTTTGATTGTTCTTTGGTTGTATGGTTGGTTGTATTGTTGATTGTATGGTTGGTTGTATGGTTGTTTGTATGTGCATTTGTTTGTGTTGTCTCAATGGCCTTCCTGGTTTACCAAAAATTCATATTTCATTGTAAGGCGCTGACTTGCACTTTGCCGTCTCAGACGATAGTTTGTTTAGTGGTATAAAAACGGCATAATAACTACAACCCATGTCGGTAGCAAGAATGGAGATATACCTCTCAACAGCACAAAGTCTGGGTTGAATTTAGATACCACGTGATGCCCTTGCAGCACGATCACCCCTCTCAGCCTGCCTAGTTTACTCCAGGGGAAAGGTAACATCACTGCGTCTGAAACAAGACAAGCTGCAGAAGCTGCTGGGTCAGCAAAACAATGCTTTGTCCCCTCATTCGGAGCTTCCATCCTAGATCAGTTGCCGACCAGGAGCCTGGTCTATCCTGCCATGACATTTAATCTTTATATTGTATTTCCTCGCACCAGGATAGGGCGTGTACCTCCCAACTGCGCTCCTCTGCCCGAAGCCGTTGGTACAATGTGGGACGTCGGGTTTGGTGAGCGCCGTCCAACATTCGGCGCTATCAGAAAACAGATAATACCATAGAAAGCAGGCAGTAGAACAGACACAATTATAAATGAATTAATTATCATAATGATAGAAATTATACAGACAGACATTTCATTTCATTTTCGAATTATAAAAATAAAACAAGCGGACTCTGTCATAAATGTCTATATAAAGATTGTATCTATATATTTCAACGCTGGCGAACGTAAACTAGGTCAGTTGCCGACCGTTCTCATCTGCTACGGCTTTCAGAAGTAGGTCAGCCGTGAAACCTGTTGAATGCAGCCAGGCGGTGTACCGAATGTGTAAGCTGCGTTAAAGAAAAGGTGGATGGGATTATATTGACGGCGTTAGGTAATGATTTAAAATAATATATATGTTAAGACGTCAACACGGATAAGAGCGCTCGCTTTTGCACTCCCGAAGCGCTGACGCCGAGGTAGGCGGTTTTACCCCTACACTGGCATTAAGTTGGACTGCTCGTTCAGACAGACTGGCAAACTGTTGAATGTATAATTTCATAGACAATCAAGATGGGGTTGATGGCAACGTCATGGGAAGGGCATGCAACATTTTGTTCTGAAAGGGTTTTAAATGTGTGGGGAATCCACTTCAATGCACCGGGTTTTGCCCCATGTGGCTCGGTCTCTTTCCGCAGCGCGGCCTGCTGAAAGCGTTGCACAAAGCATATTACTCCGTAAGTCCAGCGACGACACCGAGGAGTCTCCAGAGAACTGCTCTTGTGAACCAAATGATGGAGTTAGGACACGAACCCACACCATCAGCGCGCAAGGAAGGTGGCTTATCCACTTCGCCACAGAGCACCCCCACCCCCGGTTCCAGCTAGTGTGCTGTACCACAATGACGCGGCTGTACCACATTGAGGCAGCTGTCCCTCACTGAGGCAGCTGTACCACATAGAGACAGCTGTACCACATTGACGCGGCTGTACCACATTGACACAGCTGTACCACACTGAGGCAGCTGTACCACATTGACGCAGATGTACCACATTGAGGCAGCTGTACCACATTGAGGCAGCTGTACCACATTGAGGCAGCTATAACACATTGATGCGGCTGTACCACATTGACACAGCTGTACCACACTGAGGCAGCTGTACCACATTGAGGCAGCTGTACCACATTGACGCAGATGTACCACATTGAGGCAGCTGTACCACATAGAGACAGCTGTACCACATTGACGCGGCTGTACCACATTTACACAGCTGTACCACATTGTTGCAGCTGTACCACATTGAGACAACTGTACCACATTGATGCGGCTGTACCACATTGACGCAGAGCACGTAATTCGCGGGTGTGGGTGAAGATTCGATACACTGATTGACTGGATTTAAGACCTACCACTCTATGAAACTGCACGCGTCCTTCAATCACAGACTTCAAATCACACTAGGAGATTATCAGCTCAGTGCACCAACTTCGTAATGCCGGTAAAATCCCAGCCTGTGTATACCGCAGTTCACGTTTAATATAATATTCTGTTGGTCATCATAATCATCATCATCATCATCATCATTTTTCATGGTTGCCGTCAAGCGTCGTGGGTAGTAATAGTTGACGTTCCGGCGTCCGATGGGTGGCACTGGATAGTGTCATTCCGTGTGATTGTGCTATGGCATTGATGTCGTCAATCCATTTTCTTCTCGGGCGCCCTCTTGCTCTCGTATCAGATCTGCTAAGATGTAACGCCAGTAGTGGTAGTTGATGGTGTTGCGTTCTAACAAGATGGCCGAACCATGTGATCTTCTGCCTGTCAATATAGGTAACACAAGGTGGTGATCCCTGAAGGCATCATTTCTTGTTTGGTCTCGGATAGTTAAATCGGCAGTTCTCCTCAAGCATCTCATGATATATGAGTGATTGGAAGGGCCGAATGTAAGATGGCCTGCGTGCCTAATTTGTGACCCTTTGAAAATAAAGTTCGTCCGTTCTTCGTTCATTCAACTCGCAGGTGTTGATTTTGCGTAAATCTGACTTGGATATTCGTTTTGTATTTTGTCCCATGTTTCCTGGCAGGCTAATCATTGGATTGTTAAAAACTCCCCTGAACTCTACTAGAGGTGGCTGTTTATCTCCAAGTCCACTGACATTCCAAGTCCCAAATATCTCCTGTCCTTTTCGTACTTTAGCTGATGTTCGCTTGTTCATTGTGTTTCCGATGTGAGCGCAGATAGAGTCACGCTTCTCTTCCTGTTGGATGTTCTAAGTTTGAAACGTTGTCATGGTGACAGCCTGTAGGTATGTCCTAAATGATGATGATGATGTTGATTATTATTATTATTATTATTATTATTATTATTATTATTATTATTATTATTATTATTATTGAGCCAGCTCCCTGGCCGAGTGGTTAGCAGCTTTCTCCGTTAACCCCGAATACTCTCGTGGTTGAGTGAGCGCACGAGAATTAGAAGTGGTTCGAGTCGCGCCAGTGACTTATGAGAGTATGGAGCCGGTCGCTCAGAAAGTCGCGGCGTGCTGATGAGCGTAATCTAGCCTAGGAATCAACATACAGCTGAAAGCTGCTGGTGTTGACCGCAATATTCTGAAACAGGATGGAAACGCGGAAAAAAAATTATTATTATTATTATTATTATTATTATTATTATTATTATTATTATTATTATTATTGATAGACATGTTCTAGCACAGTGGTTCTCAACCGATAGGGAATGGGGGGGGGGGGGGGGGGAATTTTAGTGTTTCCAGGGGAGGAATTAAGATTATTTCAAGATCGCGTTAATACAAGAACCGATTACTTGATATTGTTTTTCCCTTCATACTTTACGGTTCTGTACGCATCGCCCTTCTAAAGTTCATTTTATAAAGTAAGTAGACCCACAAATCACGTTTTATGTAGACGTCTAGACTTGTTCTAGTATCTGCTATTAAATTTAGCTTCCATTATTACGTATACTGAGTAGGGGCGGGGGTGGGGGGATTTTTAGGTAGGAAATACGAAAGAAGGGGGGGGGGATGACGTTCTGAAAATATGGTGAAGGGGGCATGGGCCAAAAAAGGTTGAGAACCACTGTTCTAGCATTGCTTATACTTAGCAAACAATCAAACCCAGATGGCTTAGCCAAATGTCACAAACATGACACGAACATAGACCAGGCTTGACTCGATGCCCAGGTGGTCGTGTGATATGGCGAACGGTGGTCGCCCACACATGCAGGCATAGCAACTGATGATGATGAATATAACAATTAGTCGATTTTATATCAAGAATGTCTATATATTTGCATTGTCGACTCCAACTCCTACAATTTCTAACTGCCGAGAGATATTCATACGTCCGAAACGTGCATACGTGACCTCCCTGCTTCGCCCGTGTCAAGGAAAGTTAGAGATGTCTCTTTCTGTCCCTGTCTCTATCTCGCTGTCTTTTTCTGTCTCTCGTTGTATATCTTTGTCTCTTTCTGTCACTCTTCGTTTGTTTGTCTCTTTCTGTATCTCTCTGTCTCTGTCTGTGTCTGTCTATTTGTCTATTTCTGTCTCCCCGTCTCTTTGTCTCTTAATCTCTTACTGTCTTTCTCTGTGTTGTTCTGTCTCTTCCCGTGTCTCTCTCTCTCTCTCTCTCTCTCTCTCTCTCTCTCTCTCTCTCTCTCTCTCTGTGTGTGTGTATGTGTCTGTCTGTCTGTCTGTCTTTCTATACATCTCTCTGTCTCCGTGTCTTGTTCTGTATCTTTTCGTGCCCTATCTGTGTCGCTTTCTGCCTCTCTTTCTGTCTCTTTGTCTCTTTCTGTGTCTCTCTGTCTCGGTCTCTCTCTCTGTCTCTTCCTATTTCTCTTTGTCTCTTTCTGTTTCTCTGTCACTCTGTCTTTCTGTCTATTTGTCTATTTGTCGCTTTCTCTCTTTCTCTCTCACTGTTTCTCTGTGTCTCTTCTTGTTTCTCTCCGTCTCTTTGTCTCTTTCTGTCACTCGTGTCTCTGTCTGTCTGTCTGTCTATCTATCTGTCTGTCTGTCTGTCTCTTTCTGTCTCTCTCTCTCTATCTCTATGTCTCTTTCTGTTTCTATTTCTGTCTATCTCTTTTTTCTGTCTGTCTGTCTGTTCGTCCGTCCGTCCGTCCGACCGTCCGTCCGTCTGTCCGTCTGTCTGTCTGTCTCTCTCTCTCTCTCTCTCTCTCTCTCTCTCTCTCTCTCTCTCTCTCTCTCTCTCTCTATCTGGCCCAATCTGTCACACACACACACATCACACACACACACCCGTGCAAAATACATAGTTGAACCATTCGGTGTGTTGAAACAGGACAACGACCTGATCCACACCCAGCAGACCAGGTCAACGGTCGAGCATCACAGCGGACGCCAGGCTGACAAGTTTAAGAGGCTGTTGATTGCTGCCTCAGATCTAGGTCAGTGGTTTCTGAACTTGCTGCTCTCGGGTGCGCCCGCCGGGTGGAAGCTGCTCTCCACGGGGATATCAGATACGTTGATAACAGACATCTGTTGTCTTGTCGGGTGTCTGTGTGTCTGTGTGTCTGTGTACATGAGTATGTGGGTGGATGAGTGGGTAGGTAGGTAGGTAGGTAGGTAGGTGTGAGTTGTGTCTGACTGACTGTCTGTCTTTGTGATGTATGTCTAGTGCGTCCTCTAATCTTTACTCCTTTTTTCTACTTCTATGAACACTAATCAATACTTGAGCAATTGTTTATATTTGTGTTCTCAAAAGTTCTGCAACAATCGATCTTCACTAGAGTTTACCTCGTCTATAACCAGGCATTCATTTTTGTTTACTTAATTTGTTATAGTAAAACAATTAAAATAATAATTCCCTACAATAGAAATAGTTAATGGTCTTGTAATATTTCCGACACACCTTCATTGCTCTCCAGCCACCTGGTGTTGCCTGTTGCAAAGTACTACCCTATAGTTAGGTCGTGTTGTCATAATAATAATATCCACACAGAAGCCTTTCATTGTCCCATTCACTTACATGCAATAATAGTATCTGGCCCAGTTGTGAATACTTAATATATAAGGTGTATTATTAATGACTATGCAATGTTTGAAAATATTGCCAGTCCAAGTTTTGTATTCACCCTCTGTAAAGTTCATGCAACATAATAGGAAAAATACAAAACTTGGACCGGCAATATTTTCAAACACTGCATAGTCATTAAAAATACGCCCTGTACCAGAGAAGCCAGTTCTGCCGGTTAGACTTTTACATGGGACTCGGGGTTGCGAGTTAACAGAATGTATGTTTTATAAAGCCCAAGTTGGAGGTCAGCATTCATTGGCGCCTTGCCGTCTTGACAGACGATAGTTTGTTACATTGTGCTTCAAAAAGGCTTAATAACTACAACCCATGGCGGTGGTGAATATGACTGTTAAGGCCATTTCGCGCTGTAAATGTTCGTCCACAGTGAATGAATGTGAACACATGGTCACTTACACCATCATGCACCATCTTACGTCTCACACGCTCGGTTTGTGACTTATCTGCAATAATTTCTTTATTCAATTTTTATATTTGCCCTCCATGCAACACGTTCAGCGGCGACTTTCTCCCATTGTGCATTATCAATGCCTGTATCAATCATGTCCCGCTTACACACATCTTTGTATCGTAGTAGAGGCCGACCCTGAGATCTCTTACCCATCTTTAATTCACTAAAAAAGATATCCTTTGGTATTCTACCATCATCCATCCTCCTAACGTGTCATATCCATCTAAGTCTACGAAGACAGCATGGAATATACCGTCAGACAACCTGATCTTTCCAATACTTCGGTATTTGTGATTTTGTCTTGCCACTTAATACCAAGTATTCTTCGCAGACACCGCATATGAAAGCTGTTTAAACGTTTCTCTTGGTGTGAGTAAGTTGTCCAGGTTTCACTGCCATAAAGAAGAGTACTAAGGACACAGGCTTGATAGACAAGGACTTTTGTTTTGGCAGTAAGCTTCCTGTTCTCCCAGACTCTTTTTCTTAACCTGTTCATTGTTGTTGCTGCCTTACCAATCCTGATGTTGATTTCCTGATCTAGGGTTAATTTTCTATTTACCTCTGATCCTTTTTTTTTTTTTTAAATTCGCATATCCTTTACAGGACATCGCTGTCAACAGCAGCATCTTTCAGCTGTCTGTTGATTTCTTGGCAAGATTACGCTCAGTAGTTTGCCATTGCTTTCTGAGCGGCCGGCTCAGTTATCCCGCAAGTCACCAGCGGGGGTCGAACCGCTTCCAGTTCTCGCCCGCTACGAGACTCTGTGTGATAAACGGGATTACGGAGAAAGTGGTGTAACCCCTCGGCCAGAGAGGCCAACCTCTGATCCTAGATATGTAAAATGGTCTACTATCTCCAGTTCGGTGTCGTCAATAAAGATTGATGGTACCCCATGTGCACCTTGTGAGATAATCTGTGTCTTCTTTTTGCTAATTGTTAAACCAAATTCAGAACAAGCATTGGACAATGCAGATAGTAGACATTGTAATTCTTCCCCAAAGTGGGTCGTAATTGCAGCATCATCTGCAAAAAGCAACTCTCTGATCAGTACCCTCCTAATTTTGGCCTTGGCCTTCAATCTCTGAGCATTGTAGAGGCTGCCATCTGAGCGTGAGTGAATGTATATACCACCATCCTGATCACGAAAGGCATATTTCAGTAGAAGTGAAAAGTATATTCCAAAGAGGGTGGGAGCTAGTACACAACCTTGCTTAACTCCACTCTTGATTTCAAATTCTTCAGAAGTTGCACCATCAAACTTGATTATACCCTTCATGCCTGTATGGAACGATTCCACAATGGACAGAAGAGTTGATGGACAGCCAATCTTTTTTTAGTGCCTTGAACAGACCCTCACGACTGACCAAACCAAATGCCTTTGTGAGGTCGATGAAGGCAGTAAACAGTGATTGATTCTGTTCACGGCATTTTTCTTGCATTTGTGGCAATGAGAATATGGGAGGTCGGCATAGCCAAATGGATAAGAACGCTTGTTCGTAAACATTCGGTGTGCTAATGCCGAGTAGCGGGTTCAACCCCTAAATTGGTCAGTTGGGTTAAAATGTTGACTTCTCGTTCTTGACGTGGGGACGTAAATTACAAGTGCACTCGAGGAACACCGGGAAAAGGGAAAGCTAATCCACAGGCAAAATATCAGCTCAGGGCACTAGAAGTGGTAGCATGTGTATGGCTGGGTTTGAGTTCAAGGTCAAAACGAAATAAATAAATATAAAATAAAGCCCAAATATCTGGTTTAACTCGTCGTGTAACAAGTAAGTCACTATACGTTAGGTTTGGCAGGGAGATAGGTATACACACGAATGTCACAAGGCTTGCAATGCATAAAGAAAACTGAGATGGAGAAGACGACGGAGTAGAAGGTGGAGAAGGAGACAGAGAAAAAGACGGAGAAGGAGGAGGAGAAGGAGGAGGAGAAGAAGACGCAGAAGAAGAAGAAGAAGAAGAAGAAGAAGAAGAAGAAGAAGAAGAAGAAGAAGAAGAAGAAGAAGAAGAAGAAGAAAAAGAAACAGCAGCAGCAGCAGAACTATGATCTACGATATCTAAACCGTTTTCTACAATCTACAAACACTGCTGCAAATATTTTTACCGTTGTTAACATTGAAGTGCCAACTGTCTGTCAAGTTAGTTAGTGATGTGTGACATGAGTATTTAGGCCAGCGGTTTTCAGCTTGAATGAATCTATGTCCCCATCCTCCCTGCCCGACTCACATTCTTTCAGCCTTTCCCTGTTCCATAACTCATCATAACCCTTGCCATAATTCTACCTGTTGTCCAACTTGTTGTTTGACTGGCAGAGTTTTGTAAAGGCCGCCAAAAATATAACCAACAAAGATCTAGTGGATAAGTGCGCTCGTTCTTAAACTTCCGGTGTGCTGATGCTGAGGTACCGAGTTCAATCCCTACACCAGTCAGTTGGACTAAAATGTTGACTTCTTGTCCTTGACTTGGGGATGTAAGTACCTCTGAAGTCAGAGTGGGTTCGCCTGATGGCGAGGGACACTGGTAATAGGGAAATCTAATCCACACGTCAAAATCAGTTCAGTAGGGGTAGTAACACGTGTATTAAGTAGGCTTGTGTTCAAAGCGAGCGGGAAAAAAAGGCGTTAAAAATTATAAGTTTGTTTTTACAACTCTTTTAACGCCCACAAATTTCCTAGAGCTGTGAAAGCTTCTCCCGCCTTCTGTGTTTTGATCTTACTATCTCTACCTGTTGTCCTCATTGCTTCCCAACTAGGTGTATGATTCCGCCGCTTGAAGTGGGGTTTCACCACGGAAGATCGGGTTGTTATTTACAAGGTTAATCTCATTATCTTTGTCTTTCCCCGATGCATTTTTAGACCTAATTGTTGTGACCTCTTATCATATGTGGTTAGTTTATCCTGCCTTTGAATTGGTGTGTGTCATAAGCGTGTATCGTCATCGACAAAGTCCAAATCATTAAGATGCTTTGTTAGAGCCCATTGTGTTCCATTTCTGACGATAGTTAGTCTTCGTGACCTAGTCTGTAATCAGTCAGAACAATAATGTTGACAACAGCACCCCAGTTGTACTTCTGTTTGTATGTCACTAGTGTCTGGCTGACGCAACTAAATACAAGGTATACATGGTGTATTTTTAATGACTGCAGTGTTTGAAAATATTTCCGGTCCAAGTTTTGTATTTACCTATTATGTTGCATGAACTTAACAGAGGGTGAATACAAAACTCGGACCGGCAATATTTTCAAACACTGCAGTCATTACAAATACAACATGTACAGAAGTTGCTTACCGCCCGCCATATGAGTTTAAATGATGAAGTGCCGAAGGATAATATATGGCCAAATGTTACCTCCCATTTAGACAGAAGGATGATATATCGCTATACTTGTGTCATATTATTTGTTTTGTTGCGTGGTATTTTATACAATGTCAATGCTTGATGAATGGGAATTTACATGATAATATTTGTTAGTTTGATTATGTGCATGTTTGGTCAAATCCTACTTTTTGTTTGGCGCTGAATCAGTTACAAATTGCTTGTCGTTTACAGGACGTTGCGATCAACCCCAACCTTAGGTTGATATTCTGGGCTATTTTACGTACGGTAGTTTGCCATTGCCATTTTCCATATTTTCTTTTATTAGCAATATGTGGAGAACATAAGAGGGGGGAGGGGGAGCTACAAGAGGTGACAACGGGTATAAAGTCTTGGCGTGAGTGGGTTGACGGCCTCCATTGGCAGATAAAATGGGGGAGGAAGACGCAGGGGTTGGCATCATGATCTTCCGCTTTTGCCGTCAAGCGTCGTGAGGAGGAATTGTTGACGTTCCAGCACCCGATGGGCGGCACTGGATAGTGTCATTCCGTGTGATTGTACAATGTCTTTGATGACGTCAATCTGGTTTTCTTCCTCGGGTGTTTTCTTGCTCTCGTATCGGATTTTCTTTGATGTAGCGCCAGTGCACAAGGTGTTGATCCCACTGCCTGTCTTATAACATAATTTGTTACTTGGTCTCGGATAATTAAGTTGGCAGGCATCTCATCTCGTAGGTGTTGATTTTGTGTAAGAGTGTCCAAGTTTCACATTGGTAGCATAGGGTTGATGTGAATATGGTTATTTATTTATTTTCTGTCTTTTGGCGGAAATATGTATTTGGATGTTACAGTATGTGTGATAGTTGATATATAATAAGTGCACTTGTGTTTTACATCTTCTTTTTTTTCGATTTGTCTAATCTGCCATCATCTTTGGTCATACTTCCTTTTTAAATTTTTAAACTTATTTCAGAGATGTACTATTTATCAGTATATGCAGTGGGCCAGGAGATCTGCTAACCTGCATTTCTTCAGTTTTGGTTGTCTTTATATTCATATTGCGTGTTAAATTCGGCTTATTATTATGATTATGCAGTCTGCGCAAGTTGTAACATTGGCAAAGTAAAACACTTGAATGGCTTTCAGTTTTTCATATACCCGACACGCTCTAAAATGGCCAAGCCATTTCCCCTTACCCCCTACACAACCTCATCAGATCTGGCCACTTTATTTATCATACTATTTCATTCGCATCAGATATTGCAACCACCGAGCCAACAAGCCATTTTGGCAACATTTAGTACATAACAAAGTCCCATTAAGTTTTTATTGGGCAGTTACCATTCACATTCTGAAGCTGTTTCTGGGGGAAACATTTTGTCAATGGTTGAAAATATTGAAAGTTAGCTTGAGAGTAGCTATTCAGCAGTAGCATGTTTTGTGCCCTAGCCGCGATCTGAAACTAGCTGTCGTTATTCAAAGCTTTATAAACTGTTACAATAGTTGTTATTGACGGCAACTTGTGTCGGGGTTGTACGCTTTCATGTTATGGCGAGAGTTGAATAACGGACATGTGTGTGTGTGCGTGCGTGTGTGTGTGTGTGTGTGTGTGTGTGTGTGTGTGTGTGTGTGTGTGTGTGTGTGGGGAGAGAGAGAGAGTGTGTGTGTGTGGTGTGTGTTGTGTGTGTGTGTGTGTGTGATTTACACAGTTGCAGTCTGTGTATATGGGTAGGTGGGTATGTTTGATGTATAATACGTTGAATATTTGCATATTTGTGATTTAAATAGTTACACTGTCTGTTTGAATGCCTGCCTAGCCACCCGCTAACCCGTCATCTGACTGTCTGGCTGTCCGTCCGTATGTCTCTGTGCATGCCTTCTTGCTTGTCTCTGTGCCTGCCAGTATTCTCCCTCTCTCTCTCTCTCTCTCACTCTCTCTCTCTCTCTCTCTCTCTCTCTCTCTCTCTCTCTCTCTCTCTCTCTCTATCTATCTCTCTCTCTCTCTCTCTCTGCATGTCTGCCTGCCTGCCTGCTTGACGGTCTTCTGTCTGTCTATATGTCTGTCTGTGTGTATGTCTGTCTGTCAACTTGCATACATTCGCGACATTGCAGAGTTAACTACAACGAACTCCATGCATCGCAATCGCCATTCTGTAATATGTCCTATCCCCTCCTACAACAACAAATTACGGCAGTTTCGCAGCCTGGACCTTGACGTGGCACACTGATGTGATTGTCTAGTGTGTCCTCTGATATTTACATCTTTCTAATTCCCACTGTGAGTGCGTATCAATACCCGTGAATGTTTTTCTCGCTCACGTTTCTATCTCTTTATGTGTTTCAAATATACATACATACGTACATATACGCGAATATATATATATATATATATATATATATATATATATATATATATATATATATATATATATATATATATATATATATATATATCTTCTTCTTCTTCAGCGTTCCGAGCCATTGAGGTTCTTTGCTGCAAATACAATCCGTCTCCATTCGTCTCTCTGGTGGACCTTCTCTTGCCAGTCGTTGATTCCAAGTGCTTGTAGGTCTGTACATGTATTATCTCTCCACCGCCTTCTTGGTCTACCTCGGGGTCTACGGTCATTTATTTCCTGAGTGTAAGCGAGTTTTGTTTCCCTATTATCTTCCATTCTTTCTATATGCCCCAGCCATTGTAGTCTATTAGCCTTCATGATACCAGTGATTAGCGGGGACTTAAACAGATCATAAATGTCTTTGTTACTTCTTCTTTTCCACTCTCTACTTTGTGTATCCCTAATGGGTCCAAAGATGCGTCTTAAAATTTTGTTCTCAAAGGTTTGTAACAAGGCTTCGTCTCCTTTCGTTGTACTCCAGGTTTCAGAGCCTGTATGGCACAACTGGTCTGATCAGTGTTTTGTATATTGTAATTTTGGTGTTACGAGATAGCGCCTTTGATTTTAGTAGATGTTGTAGTGCATAGTATATCTTATTTCCAGAGTTGATTATAGTTTGTAATTCTTCCCTTATGATGTTGGAGCAGTTGAAGATTGTACCCAGGTATTTGTATGTTTCCGTTCTTTTAATGGTCATATTATCTATTTGTATGTGGCCAGAGTTTCTAGCCATTCCGTCTCTTGAAATTACCATATATTCTGTCTTATCTTGGTTGATAACCAGCCCCATCTGTTGGGCTTTTTCCTTTAAGTGAGTCAATATTTCCAATGTCTTTTGTTCACTTTGCCCTATAATATCTATATCATCTGCATAACCAAGCAGCTTGGATGTTCCTCCAATATCACACTCCTCCTTTACCTTCCTTACAACTTTCTCTAGAGCCAGATTGAAGAGTAGCGGCGATAGTGCATCACCCTGTTTCAAGCCAGATGTTATTTGGAAGGGGTCTGATTTCCTGCCTTTATATGTTACTATATTATAAGTATCTTCCATGCATAGTCTGGTCATGTTGATTAACTTCCTTGGTATTCCAAATTCCTGCATAGCATTCCAGAGACTATTCCTATGCACACTATCATAAGCCTTTTTAAAATCCACAAAAATGTTATGGAGATCTCTTTTATATTCCCAATGTTTCTCGGCTATTTGTCGTAAGATAAATATCTGATCTATTGTTGATCTGTTTTGTCTAAAACCCGCCAGGTAGTCACCTAATATGTCTTCTGAATATGGTTTTAGTCTATTTAGTAATACTGCGGATAGTATCTTATAGCTTGTGGACAGTAGTGATATTCCTCTATAATTTCCACATTGGAACTTGTCTCCTTTCTTAAAGATAGGTATCAATAATGACTCTTTCCAGTCATGGGGTATTTCTTCTGTCCTCCAGATTTTTATTATTAGTTCGTATAGCTTTAGATGTAATGCATGGCCACCTGCCTTTATAAATTCAGCAGCAATTCCATCAGTCCCAGTTGCCTTATTGTTTTTAAGTCGTGTGATTACATATAGGATTTCTTCAAATGTAGGTTCTTCAATTTGTGGTTCGCATGTTAGAACCTCTTCCTGTGGGAAAATGTTACTTGGAGCTTCACAATTTAGTAATTCAATAAAATATTCTTTCCATGTGTTGCACATTTCCTCATTGGTATTTATCATATTCCCATTTTTGTCTTTTAAACCATATGTGTTTTGTTGGTGCCCTCGTTTCATTGATTTCAATTCTTTAAAAAAATTTCTGGATTCATTTTTCTGGTGATTAGTTTCCATATCTTTGATTATATTACTCATATATTCTCGCTTCTGCTGTCTGACTATTTTTGTAGCCTCTTTACATTCATTTCTATAATGCTCTTCCTTTTGGATGTTATTGATGTCATTTAACCATACATGTCTGGCATTCTTTTTCCCAATGACTGCTTCTTCACATTTTTGATTGAACCATCTGTTCTTTCTATACGTGGTTAACACACCGAGACATTCTTCTGCGGTAGACTGAATTGTATTCTTGATGTTCAACCAAGTTTGGTCAACGCTTTCCTCCAAAGGGTTTTGCAGAGTTTCAAGTTTACATTTTATTTCATCTGTAAATTTCTCTTTGACTGTAATGTCTTGCAGTTTTTCTCTGTTATATGTTGGGTGTAATCTTTGTAATTTAGTATAGAAAGCTCTCTTAAGTTTTATTTTAAATTTTGCTCCAACGAGGAAGTGGTCACTGTGGCACTCAGCTCCTCTATAACTTCTGACTTTCTGTATGTTTGATGCATTTCTGTTGTTAATTAAAATGTGATCTATTTGATTATAGGTTCTCTTGTCACATGATTTCCAAGTTTGTTTGTGTATATCCTTTCTTTGTAGTCTGGTACTGCTAATCTGCAGTCCTTTGGCTTCTGCCAGGTTGATGACTCTCCATCCATTATCATTTGAAGTTGTATGTAGGCTTTCCATACCGGCCACTTTTTTTATTAGTTTGCTCTCTACCTATTTTTGCATTGAAGTCTCCCAGCACAATCAGGATGTCCTGTTTTGGGGGTTTCTTCTATGACATCTTCCAGATCATTATAAAAGTCTTCTTTAATATCATCTTCTTTCTCTTCAGTAGGTGCATGTGCATTAATCATCGTTATATTTTTCCATTTTACCTTTTATTCGTAATTTAGTAATCCTGTCATTAAAAGCTTTAAAGTTTAAAACGTTCCCCCATAACTCTTTTTTGATGACAAATCCTGTTCCTAATTCATGTTTATTTTGGGTGTTTCCTCCATATATTATAATCATTCCATTTTGCTCTAAAGTACCCTCTCCTGGCCACCTTATTTCTTGAATTGCTGTTATATCCATTTGATATTCAACCAGCTCCCGGGTTAGTTCTTCGGCCGCTCCAGCTCGATATAGTGTCCGTACATTCCATGTTCCAAATCTCAAAAGTCCTTTAACGTTCCAAGGTCGTTGTCCAGATAAGTCAGTCCGATATCGAGGCTCATGTATTTGATTCGTAACAAAGAAAGGTTTTTACAAAGGTGGGGATGTTAACCCCACGCTTCAACCCCCAACCTGGAGGACCAGGGTGTTTCTCTTTGTCTGTTCTCTACCCTTTGATCTGTCCGGCTTGGGAGGCCCTGCTGGTAGCTACGCTACCGCCGGCATAGCTCTCAGGGTCATTGAGAAACTCAAGCTCCCCACCACGACAAGGTGGAAACACCAGCGGGGAGATATATATATATATATATATATATATATATATATATATATATATATATATATATATATATATATATATATATATATATCTTATATATAAAAAAGACTTGTGCGTCCGTATTTATGTATCTCTGTATGTATGTATGTATGTCCTTTATACGTTCGCGAACGGCCCATCCGATTGAGATGAAATTTTCTACACGCCTTCCTTTCATTCCAGAGCTGTCAACTGTGATATTTTGTTAGTGTGAAATCGCCTGCTTACTCAGTATTATTTCATTTTTCATTTTTCATCATAATTTCATATATCTCAGGGGACCTAACTCTGTAAAAGTTATTTCAAGGGGCATAACTTTTCTGTATAACTTATAGTCATATTGTGGCATCGTTTTCAAAGATTTATAAACTCTTTGTCCATAGTTATGTACCGGCATATGAGTTATAATAAATAATGATACAATCTGTAAGGCATTTTCAAAGTTTTCATAAAAATGATGCACAATGCATAACATTGTAACTCATCTTTTTTTGCTTAAGAAGTTACTGTAGTCATGCAGGTGATTAGAAAGAGTTTTCATTAAAAATAATGGATGGTGTGTAGAAGAACGTTCTTTTAAGTTACTTTTTTTTTGTTGTATGAATTTAATGAAGCCGGACAGAGTCAGGCAGACAGATAGACAGACAGACAGACAGATAGACAGTCGGGAACAGGAACTTATATGACTACTTATATAAATTAAATGAGATGCTTCACACCAGGAGCTGGTCGATGTCGGGCCGGGTCAGACAGACAGACAGACAGACAGACAGATAGTCGGTAACGGGAACGGGAACTTATATGACTACTTATATGAATTAAATGAGATGCTTCCCACCAGGGACTGGGCGAAGCCGGGCAGGGTCAGCTAGTCTTATATATAAAAAAGGATCTCCGTCCGTCTGTCTGTCTGTCTGTCCGTATGTCTGTATGTCCGTCTGTCCTTTATGCGCTCGCGAACGGCCCATCCGACTGAGATGAAATTTTCTACACGTCTTCCTTTCATTCCAGAGCAGCCAACTGTCATATTTTTTTTTCTTCTTCCTCCTCCTCCCTCCTCCCTCCTCCCCCTCCCAAAATACATACGTCCAGGAAATGGTCTTCTACATAGACACTTCTCTCTGAGGTCCGCGATAAC
>OY992879.1:144454679-144497712 GCA_963921405.1 Cepaea hortensis | reverse complement strand
AATCCCTCCTCCTCCCCCTCCTATTCCTCCCTACTCCTCCTGTCTCCGCCCTCCTCCTCCCTCCTCCATCTCCCTCTTCCTCCTCCTCCTCCATTTACCCAAGACAGACAGACAGTCAGACAGATAGTCGGGAACGGGATCTTATATGACTACTTATATGATTTAAATGAGATGCTCTCCACCATAGGCTGGGCTGGGTCAGACAGACAGACAGATAGATAGATAGACAGACAGACAGACAGTCGGGAACGGGAACTTATATGACTACTTATATGAATTAAATGACATGCTCCCCATCAGGGTCTGGGCGAAGACGGGCTGGGTCAGACAGACAGACAGACAGACAGACAGACAGACAGACAGACAGACAGACAGACAGACAGACAGACAGTCGGTAACGGGAACGAGAACTTATATGACTACTTATATGAATTAAATGAGATGCTCCCCTCCAGGGCCTGGGCGAAGCCGGGCCAGGTCAGCTAGTATATATATAAAACAGAGTGTATGTGGCTTTGTTTGTGGTCAGCTATGTATTGGATGCGTTCGATAACGGTACATCTGATTGAGATGAAATTTTCTACACGACTTCCTTTCATTCCTGTGCAACCGACTATAATAGTTTCTTAGTGTAAAATCTTCTACTTATTTAATAACATTTACTTTTTCATTTTTCATTATATAATTTCTATATAGCAGGGGGACTTCACTCTAGAAAAGTTATTTCAAGGGGCATAACTTTTAATAACATTTCTATATACTTTATAGTCATATTGTTGGACTTACTTGCACTATTGTTAAACTCTTTGTCTATAGTTATTTTCAGGCATATAAGTTATAATAAATAATGATATAATCTTTAAGGCATTTTCAAAGTTTTCATAAAAATAATGCATAATGCATAACATTGTAACCCATCTTTTTCTGCTTAAAGAACTTATCAACTGTCATGACGGTGATTAAAAACAGTTTTCATTAAAAATAATGAATGGTGTGTGGAAGGACATTCTTTTAAGTTACTGTGCGCCAGGAGCTGGGCGAAACCAGGCCGGGTCAGATAGATAGACAGACAGACAGATAGTCGGGAACGGAAGCTTATTTGACTACTTATATGAATTAAATGACATGCTCCCCACCAGGGACTGGGTGAAGCCGGGCCGGGTCAGACAGACAGATAGACAGACAGACAGTCGGGAACGGGAGAGCTTATATGACTACGTATATGAATTAAATGAGATGCTCCCCACCAGGGACTGGGTGAAGCTGGGCCGGGACAGACAGACAGACAGACAGATAGACAGACAAACAGATAGTCGGGAACGGGAGAGCTTATATGACTACGTATATGAATTAAATGAGATGCTCCCCACCAGGGACTGGGTGAAGCCGGGCCCGGTCAGACAGACAGACAGACAGATAGACAGATAGACAGATAGTCGGGAACGGGAGAGCTTATATGACTACTTATATGAATTAAATGAGATGCTCCCCACTAGGGGCTGGGTGAAGCCGGGCCGGGTCAGCCAGACAGACAGACAGACAAACAAGCAGACAGACAGACTGATAGATAGATAGATCCCCTCGAGGGCCTGGGCGAAGCCGGGCCGGGTCAGCTAGTATATATATATATTGAGAGAGAGAGAGAGAGAGAGAGAGAGAGAGAGAGGAGGGGGGATAAGTTTTCTGTGACAGAGTAGAGGGCAACAGATAAAGGGAAGAGAGAGAGAGAGAGAGAGAGAGAGAGAGAGAGAGAGAGAGAGAGAGAGAGAGAGGTCGATCAGAGGAATGAAAGGCAAACTTCTTATACTTAGATGACAGGACACACACACACGCACACACACACACACACACACACACACAAAGACCACACACACACACACACACACACACACAGGCAGGTATACACACCGAGAGACACACACACACACAGTCGCACACATGAAATTGTTTCGACAACAAAAGTGTCAACTCCGCCATAATAACTATTTCATTCAAACAAGAAACGCGCAGCGCTAGTCAGTTAAACATCTTAAAATCTTAAAAGACACAAACGGATAACAGTTGCAATAAAGCATTGCATACTCCAGTATTAAATGCCGGTTATAAATTTAAGCATCAAGAATTCATTTTAAAAACTAGTAGGTTGCCATGCGGAAAGAAAACAACAGCCATATCTCCAACAGTAATAAGCGTCCTCTCCGTGCCTCGTTTTGTTTGGCGTAACAATATGTTAATGCGCCGTGGGAACAAGAGAGTTGTGCATAATGGAACTTTTGTAGTCAGCATTATGTCGATATTCTGATAACCTAGGCATTGTTCGAGTTTTCATACAGGAGATAAAGATATATATGTGTAGTTAACTCTGTTTTATTGTTATTATTATTATTGTGTATGCTCGATGGGCATTGCTTTGGAGCATTTCGATAGGGAGTAAAAATTGGTAGGGAACCATTTTGCACGCTTCAAGGATTCAGGTCAAACACGTGTTGCACAGATCCAGTTCTAACACCTGGTTGCAAATCCGGGACAATTAGTAAACAAGCGAAAAAATGCCTGGAGGATTTGAGGTGTGGTTTTATAGATGAATGCTGAAAATTCCTAGGGTAGTCAAAATTGACAATCTAGACATTTTGAGGGTGGCTAAGTTGCAAACACAACTTTTCCAACACTTCAGAAAGAGGCAGTCTTCATGTTGTTGTTGTGTGTGTTTTTTTTTTTTTTTTACCACACCGTAAGAAGACAAAAACTGGAACATCTTGTGACAACTGGAAAGATGTGTGGGCGAAATAGAGATAGAGGAAGACAGCGATAGAAAATTCTTGACAGACTTTTTTCATGTCAGGGAATGGTGTCAGCTCATGAATAGATAGATACAAGCTGTTGGAGATCGCAAGATGTGGAGAAGCATGATCGTTCACGCCATTAGGCAAAGTTCTTGATGATGATGGTGATGATGATGATGATGATGATGATGATGATGATGATGAGATGATGATGATGATGGACTGAGCACACGGTAAACTTTTCTTCTGCTTTGCCCTCTGTCCACCACTAGAGTACCTGCCCACAACCAACACTCCAAGCACTCCTATCATTAACTACCCCATGCAGCAACGTCCATGTCCTTCCCATCATATTCATCTCTTGTTTCCAATTCCCTCCTCCGTGTGTTATTAGATCAGCTGGGGGGTACGGGGTGTCAGGCATTGGTAGCACCTTTGGTAAGGATGGCTCTCATGTCCTTTCAGGACCCATCCCCCACTGGTCCAAGTCTGACACCCAGCTCGTGCCTGTGGCTCCTAGTAGCTGTCAGCATGCGACAGCGGCCACCCCCCGGGCAACAGCTGTGAGAGGCTGGCTAAACCAGGCATGGGTATCCGATTTGGTGTCAAACCAAGAGGTAAACTAGGGTATGCCTACCCAGCATGTGAAGACAGGATTCGGCAGACTGCGCGGAAGAAATCATTCCTGATTCAACGGGCAAGACGGCGTTTACCTGCAAAGCGTTGTGGAACGTAATGAGCACGGCAAGGCACGTAGAGCGCCCTGGTCATCCACTGCACCTGTATTCGTCTCCAATCGTCTCGACTTGTCTTGCCACTGGACTCAGATGGACTCAGGCGAGAGAGTGAGGTCGACGAATTGCGCAACTCTTCCTCACTTTAATCCAAGTCATCGCGCAAGTCATTCTTCATCCAACGTCACATATCACCTTCAAGCCCTGTGGCGATGGGCGAGCGGCAAAGCGGCAGGCGTGGGTACGCTGGCAGCCGTAGTCGCAGACCTGCACACAGGCGGCTCAGGCCATATGGTCGTCTTCTACTGACCGGAGCAGCAGTGGGATTCGGCAGCCCCCTGAGCGACTGAGCAGCCCTCTATAGGAACACACTGCTCACCTCCATAGCATGAGGAAGGGGCTAGAAAAGGTGCCCTAAACATTGTCTGCTTCATCACTACCTAACCAGCTAGCCGCGGTTGGTGGGTACCCTTAACTGCGGTCGACATACAAAGAAAGATAAAACAAGCAAAGCTAAAAGAGTAAACCATATTCCCTTAACAATTGGAACTTGGAATGTACGCACCCTACTTGACAGAGACGGCGCGTCGGGTCCAGAGAGACGAACAGCACTGATTGGGAAAGAGCTGGGCAGGTACAACATCGACATTGCAGCCTTGAGCGAGACACGACTTGCAGAAGAAGGCCAAATCTGTGAAATTGGTGCCGGCTACACATTCTTCTGGAGTGGAAGGAAAAGCGAGGAAAGACGCCAATCCAGTGTGGGATTTGCCATTAAGTCGGCCCTGGTCGGCAAATTAGCTGGATTTCCAAAGGCTATAAACGACAGGCTCATGACCATGAAGTTGCCCCTGCTGAATGGAAGGAAGCACGCAACCATTGTGAGTGTCTACGCACCAACTATGACCAACGAAGATGATGTCAAGAACAAGTTCTATGAGGACCTGCACAGTGTATTAACATCTGTTCCCAAAGGAGACAAACTTATACTCCTTGGGGATTTCAATGCCAGAGTAGGCACGGACACCACCTCTTGGAGTGGCATTATTGGAAAGCATGGAGTTGGAAATTGTAACAGCAATGGACTCCGCCTCCTTCAGACATGTGCCGAACATGATCTCGTGATTACGAACACAATTTTCCGTCTCCCCATGAGAAATAGGACATCGTGGATGCACCCTCGCTCGAAACACTGACACCTCATTGACTATGTCATTGTCAGGAGGAGTGACAGACAAGACGTTCGAGTGACAAAATCCATGTGTGGTGCCGAATGTTGGACAGACCATCATCTCATTGTCTCGAAAATGAACATCCACATCAGGCCACCACGGCGTCCTCAAGGGGCGAAAATGCAAACAAAGCTAAATGTCACCCGCCTAAACAGCAAGAAAATGCAGCAGTCGTTTGAAAATATGCTGGAAGACCGCCTCAAGCCCAATGCTGATGCTAAACAGGATACAGAAACATAATGGAGAGCCCTAAAGGACACAATTTACAACACTGCTATGGAAGTCCTGGGTCCAGCCCCCCGAAAGCATAAAGACTGGTTTGATGAAAATTCCGAAGACATCAACCAATTGCTGGCCGAGAAACATCTTCTCCTCAAGGCACATTTGAATGACCCAAAGTCAACATCAAAAAAAGATGCTTTCAAGAACATTCAGAGAGTAGTACAGCAGAAACTTCGGCACATGCGGGACTCCTGGCTGAGCAGCAAAGCTGATGAAATTCAGGGCTTTGCTGACAGACATGATATGAAAAACTTCTATGACTCACTGAAAGCGGTCTATGGTCCTACATCATCAAGCATAGTTCCCCTCCTCAGTGCAGACGGGGGAACATTGGTCACCGATAAGAAAGAAATCCTCCAACGCTGGGCAGAGCATTTCAGCAAAATCTTAAATGCAACTTCCTTCTTCGATGATGAAACCATCAACTGCCTTCCTCAAGTTCCCAACAATGAGACACTTGGTGACCTGCCAACCATAGTGGAAATAAACAAAGCCATCCAGCAACTCTCCAGCGGCAAGGCACCTGGTCCTGACTCCATCCCAGCAGAGATATACAAGGCAGGTGGGCCGGTCCTAACAGAGCAGCTTCACCAAGTCTTCACAAACATATGGATGAACGAGACCATGCCACAAGATTTTAAGGACGCGTCAATAGTCCACCTTTACAAACGTAAAGGAAACCGCCAATCCTGTGACAACCACCGAGGCATCTCCTTGCTCTCAATTGCAGGGAAGATACTCGCCAGAATTCTTCTCAATCGCCTCACAGCCCATCTCGATCAAGGTCTTCTTCCTGAGAGTCAATGTGGCTTCAGAAAAGAACGTGGAACTGTTGACATGATTTTCGCTGCAAGGCAGCTGCAAGCGAAATGTCAGGAACAGAACTGCGAAATGTTCTCCACTTTCATTGACCTTACCAAGGCTTTTGATACAGTCAGCAGAGAAGGACTGTGGAAGATTATGGCAAAATATGGCTGTCCACGAAAGTTTGTCCAAATAGTACGGCTATTTCATGACGGCATGCAGGCAAGAGTACAGGAAAATGGTGAACTGTCTGAACCCTTTCCTGTAACCAATGGAGTGAAGCAAGGATGTGTCCTGGCACCAACACTGTTCAGCCTCATGTTTTCAGCCATGTTGATGAATGCCTTCGAGAACGACGACATTGGAATAGATATCAACTACCGTATGGATGGAAAGTTATTCAATCTCAGAAGGCTGAAAGCTAAAACCAAAATTGACAGCGGCACCGTCAGAGAGCTCCTGTTTGCTGATGATTGCGCTCTATACGCCAACTCAGAGGCGGACATGCAACATAATGTTTCAGCTTTCTCACATGCCTGTGCCAACTTTGGGCTCAATATCAACTTGGAGAAGACTGTAGTTATGTACCAGCCAGCTCCAGGGAATAATCACAGTGTGCCGAATATCAAAGTGAATGATCATAGACTAAGTGTTGTGGACAAATTCACCTATCTTGGCAGCACTGTGTCACAAGCTGCCACAATCGATGACGAAGTGAATGCAAGAATTTCCAAGGCCAGTGCAGCCTTTGGCAGACTGTACAAGAATGTGTGGGACAGAACTGGAATAAGCCTGCAAACAAAGCTAAAAGTCTACAAAGCAGTTGTATTATCCACACTGCTATATGCTTGTGAAACCTGGACTGTTTATCAGCGACACGCTAGGAAATTAAACCACTTCCACACAGTCTGCCTAAGGAAGCTACTGAAGATTAAATGGCAAGACAAGATTCCAGACACTGAAGTCCTAGAAAGAGCATCCATGCCCAGTATCCACACTCTGCTGATGAAGAATCAGATTCGCTGGGCTGGTCACTTGACCCGCATGCCAGATCACAGGCTCCCTAAACGAATTTTCTACAGCGAACTGCGTTGTGGTAAACGCTCCCAAGGTGGCCAGAGGAAACGTTTTAAAGACACTCTGAAAATTTCACTGAATGCTTTTGGAATTCATCATGACACCTGGGAGGCTGCAGCCAGAGACCGAAATTCGTGGCGTGCATCATTGCGCAAAGGTGCAGTCATATGTGAGGCAACCAGGACTCAAGAGCTGTGAAGAAAAGGCAGGACAGAAAAACCACTGCAGGAAATCCTCCTCCAGAGACGTCATGCATTCTTTGCCCACATTGTCAAAGAACATTTAGAGCCAAAATAGGCCTTATCAGCCATCTTAGAACCCACGGCTCCACACCTTCAACCCCACTGGATGAAATGAATGGTCATCATCATTCTTGATGGACAAACAACATTAGATCAGCGGCTCTCAACCTTTTTTCGCCCATGCACCCCTTCATCATATGTTCAGAATGTCACCCCCGCCCCTTTCCTATTTCCTCCGCATAAATCCTCCCCATCCACCACACACCCTCTCCTACATAGTATACGTAAAAATGGAAGCTAAATTTAATAACACATACTAGGAACAAGTCTAAACGTCTATATATAACGTGATATGCGGGTCTACTTACGTTATAAAACGAATTTCAGAAGGGCGAGAAGTACAGGACCGTAAATTATGGCGGGAAAAACAATATCAAGTAATCTGTTATTGTATTAACGCGATCTTGAAATAATCTTAATCCCCCCCCCCCCCCCGGAAACCCTACCCCTCCCCCCCCCCCCCCCCCGGTTGAGTACCACAGTATTAGATCTTCCTCTATTTATTTTTCTCTGTGGATTCCAGACAAAAGCCTTTCTAGCCAATGAACACTAAGGGCACACGGTGATAGTCCGATATATTTCTAGCCAATGAACACTAAGGGTACACGGTCATTAAAACTGTCATTTACTGCCAACATAATAATACCTTGCGGTGTATGGCAGAGGGGTCTTTGAGCCTATGGAATTAAGGCCGCCTGACTAGTGCAGTCACCGCGAACTGTGCAGGTTAGAATTTTCTTTTTACCCCCAACATAAAAAAATCCTACACCTTACCGAGGGATCGAACCCGGGTCTCCCGAATGGGAGTCCGGCGTTCTATCCATTCGGCCAGCCGCTATAGGCCGGTATATTTCTAGCCAATGAAGCACACGGCGCTAGCCCGATATAATTCTCGACCAATCGACGCTCGCGACAGACTGTTATTTCCCAAGAGGCTTCATGGCACTCATTTTAGGCTGGGTCGACCAGGTCAATTTAAAAAGTCGGCCTCGATAGTCTTTTTGTTCATGGCAGTTAATTAATTTACTCTTGCTGTCTTTTGAACCCAACACTGTCCACACCAACAGACGAACGTCTAGTCCAGTGGTTTTCAACCTGTGGGGAATGTTTCCCCCCCCCCCCACCCCAGGGGTGGGGGTGGGATTAAGATTATTTCAAGATCGCGTTAATACAAGAACCGATTACTTAATATTGTTTTTCCCTCCATACTTGACGGTTCTGTACTTCTCGTCCTTTGGAATTTCGTTTTATAACGTAAGTAGACCCGCAAATCACTTGTTATGTAGACGTCTAGACTTGTTCTAGTATGTGTTATTAAATTTAGCTTCCATTTTTACGTGTACTGTGTTGGGGCCGGGGGGGGGGGGGGGGGGGTTAATAGGGAGGAAATACGAAAGGGGGGAATGACATTCTGAACATATGGTGAAGGGGTGCATGGGCCAAAAAAGGTTGAGAACCACTGGTCTAGTCACTATATTCCACGGCTCCCACTGTGGCATTGATTTACTTAACACCCATAGAGGAAATCATGGAAAAGGACCTCATCCGATAAATTTAGGCATCCGAATTACTACAGTGATCTGGGTAGATTGATGATGGGGGTAGCAGTCTAACATTCTTGGCTATTGTGTTAGAGGTGTACTCTAGATGAGTTTCAACATGACACTTTTCGAGTCAGAGGTGGACACCTATCCCAAAGCCACACCACCATTGTATACTTCTGACATACAATTCTATTTACTGATCAATCCCAAGTGTACGGTGTTGTCTCTTGTCATAACGCACACTCCTGTTTGCGTCTTGGCTTGCGTTCCAGTTCTAGGTGTGTAGCCTTTTCTGTCTTGTGTCCGCATTTGTTTAGTGTACACTTGTGTTTGTCTGTTTATCGCTTCCTTGGTCTACCCCTGGCCCTATATCCAGATCTTGCTAAGCTGTGTGGTGTTATCGGTAGTTGGTCGAGCTTAGAATAAAGTTTCAAGGCTGAAATATAAGATCGTTGCCGTGTTTCCTAGAGAAATACCTGATATGCATTTAAAAGGGGCCGGTATCCCTGGCCAAGGTGTTAACGACGTTGTTCGTAATCCTGTATATTTACGTGGGGAAAACAGCTGCGCGGGATTCGGCAGCGGATCGCGCCGCGCTAGTAACTTACGGGGGTATATGAACCGGTCGTTCAGAAAGCAATGGTAAACTACTGAACGTAAAACTTGCCTAGTACATCAACAGCAGCTGGAAAATGCTGGTGTTGACAGCAACGTCCTGTAAGGGATATGCAACATTTTTTTTTAATTTAAAAGGGAGGGACCGCACTTCCGATTTCAACATAGATTTACATAGATTTTTGTTACAGCTTTCTAGGCGTGTTCATTGATTGCATTTTTTAAATGTCGACATCATAGCACACCAGATAAACCCATATAAACCCACAGGGGTATCCGTGGCAAATGGTTCAAACCACCACCTGCTTCGCTGTCCGAATGTCCGAATGGTTTTCTGACCCCGTCATTCGAATCGGGAATGCGATTTTCTTGGAGACTTCTGGTTGGTTTTCGCTAATAGGCAGTTCTGTAAAAGACACAGTCATATATTGAGTGTTGAGGGGATACATAGAGCCTGTTCTTTTGTATGGATGTGAAACTTGGACAATGGGCAGTCAAGCTGAAAAGCATCTGATGGCTGCAGAAATGTGGTTTCTGAGGAAAATGCAAAGAATACCATGGACAGACAGAAAAACCAATGACCAAGTACTACAGGAGACAAATGAACATCGCAAACTGATTAGAGAAATTAGACGTAGACAGTCAAAATTTTTGGACATGTTATGAGAAGAAATGGATTGGAGAACTTAGTGACAACTGGCAAGATCGAGGGGAACAGACCAAGAGGAAGACCGAGAGGAAAATACCTGGATGGCTTGGCCACATGGCATGGACGAGACAGGAACACTGAGCTGATCCACGACACTGGTGATCAAGTGAAATGGCGAGTCATGACCGCCCACGCTTTCCGGCATGGCACGTGATTGATTGATTGATATATATAACATCGTGCAATTAAATCTATCTACTGGCATTTAACGCCTTTACCCCAAGGATGCCGCATCTCCTGCAGCAAATGTCTAATTGTTCCAGCTGCAAACACGTCGTATTCCGCCTCTCACATGCGGTATCCCCATTTACTTGTATATTACATTATGGTACTTCGTTCTTCCTAGTGACGACCATAACCTGTGTCTTTTTACAATTTAATTCTAACCCCAATTGCTCACTGTGTACAACAACCGCATCCACTAATTGTTGCAGGTCCTGCGCATGCATTGTCTGCAATTAATACTGTATCATCTGCATATCTAATGTTATTGATGTTTCGTCCTCCAATGCTGATTCCATTTATATCCTCTACATTTCTGAAAATATGTTCACTGTATAGGGAAAAAAGATCTGGAGACATTACACATCCCTGCCTAACACCTCTCTTAATAGGCTGATATTGTCCCACGTTATTATCAATCCTTATGGCAGCTTGTTGTTTCCAATATATGTTTTTTTTATAAGTCTAATGTCCTTCCTATCAATTTGTAGATCTGCAAGCATATCCACCATGTTGACATGTCTAACTCTATCAAAAGCCTTTGTGTAGTCAATAAAGCAAAGATGTATATCCTTGTGTACTTCTATAGCACGTTCAATAACTGTTCGCAGCATATACACAGCATTTACTGTACCCTTTCCTTCTACAAAGCCACATTTGTGTGAGTGAGTTCCCTTGAGCAAGATGGCGGGACATTTCTTAGTCCCGTAAAATGGAACGTGTTTTTTCCGAAATGTGTATGGATTAAGTGTTTTTTCGTGGTGAAATGGAGTTCGGACCGTGCAACGGAGTTCGTGCACGCGCGTCCGTCTTCTTTCGGCGTATCATCGGCGCCCGGTGGCGATAGTTAAGCCTAACATGACGGCCAGACGACCAGCTAGGACACAACGTGGTAAGAGGGCGGGCGCGCGCAGAAGGCGCTTAAAATGTGACAGATTGGGTATCGGAAATGTTCGAGTACTGTACTGGAACTGTGCATCATTTAGTCAACGCCGACCCATTCTTGAAAAACTACTCTACGGAAACGATATTGTAGTCTTGCAAGAAACACAGCTCACCGACGGAACAGTCAATGTTGCGGGATTTCAGGGTTTCCTTAACAGGCGGCACCTCGGACAGGCCATTCTGGTCCGCGACAACATACTAGTGTCTGAGATCGATATGTCCGCCTGGAACAGCGATGCCCTGCAAGTGCAGGCATTAAGAATAATGACACCAGTGCAGCTTGTAATCGTTAACGTCTATGCGCGAAATGGGAAGGTCGACGTGCGACATTGGCAGAGTTTGTTCGATATGGATGAAAGGCATATCATCTACTGCGGGGACTTCAATGCCAGAGGCAGTCAATGGGGGAATTGCATCACCAATAGACAGGGAGAAGATTTGGAGGAGGCCCTGGCATCTGCTGCCCTAATCTGTCTGAATGATGGGAAGGTCACTAGAATGGCCACTCGACCAGGGGACTCTGACAGCATCATTGACTTGGCTCTGGTGTCGCCCACCATCGCACCAAGGTGCCGGTGGGGCACACTGGGATACCACGATAGTGACCACTACCCTTGTGTCATCCTGATCAAGAAAGACGGGGCCATGAGTCAAAGAAACAAGACCAATGCCTTCCCGTACGACACCACTGGTCAAGACGCCATAAGCAAGATCAGAAGAAGGAAACTAACTTCCTCCCTTAGGAGACAAGAAAGATGGCTGCAGCCACCATGGTGGAATGGAGAGGTCGAGAAGGTGTGGCTGGGAAAGAGGCAAGCTGTCAAAGACTGGCAAAAGGCCAGAAAGGCTAACATGCCACAGGTTGAGTTGGCGAACCTGAAGACTGAGGTCGTTAGGACGACGACTTTATTCAAATCCTGCGCCAAACAGGCCAAGGCCGACAAATGGGACGAGTTCTGCAGGAAGGTGTGCTCCGAGCAATCTCTTACGACATTCTGGCGCCTCCACAAGAGCATGAACGGTGCTGCACAACGTAGGGGTATTCCAGACTTTCAAGGCACAGACCTCGCATGGAAAAAGTCGGATGCGGATAAAGGTAAGGCCCTTCTTGCACGCTACATAGAACAGACTGACCAGAAAGACGAGCCCGCCAGACAGAGGACCACAACAAAGCTCTCTCAGTTGTGCGAGGGGGTCGGGACAGACGAAGAATGGACAATCACAGTTGACATATTGCGTGCGATGCTCAAGAAATCACCTAACACCGCCCCAGGCCCAGACGGCATCCGATATGGTGACCTAATGGTGATATCAGATGATGACATGGAAGAACTGGCCAGAGAATTCAACACCAGTATCCAGAGGTGTCAGGTCAAAGAAGAATGGCTACACAGCTACTTGCTGCCGCTGCCAAAACCGAACAAAGACCACTCCAAGATAAGCGGCTACAGAATCATTACGATGCAGAATACTGTTGGCAAGCTACTGGAGAAAATTGTAGCACACAGACTTGCTTGGGACTTGGAACAGCTCGGCTGCTTCCCGCCCACACTTGGAGGATACAGACGCAACAAAGAGTCATGGCTGAATGCGGCGGTCTTTGCTCAAGATGTTTACGAAGGATTTCAGGTCAGAGAAGAGACATGTGCGGTCGCCATAGACTTAGAGGACGCATATAACAGAGTATCTTTCGAGCACTTGATGCAAACCCTCCTCAGACTGAAAGTGCACCCTCACCTTGTATGATGGATAGCTGCAGTTCTACTCCAAAGGAAGGTGGTGCTAAGATGCGGGAGTTGGTCTTCTGAGCCGATAACGATATGTCCAGGATTGCCGCAGGGTTCACCACTGTCACCAGTACTATTCAACGTGTATACGGTGCCGATCACTGAACAACAGTTGGATGGGAGGGGTAGGACTCTATCATTCGTTGACGACATCCTCGTGTATCGACAGGGTCGAGATAGACAGGCGGTTGCCAACTATATGCAGGGCGAACTAGATCGAATTTTCTCATGGTGTGCTGATGCCGATGCCCTTGTCAACCCTGCAAAGGCAACGGTTACATGGTTCTCACTAAACAACCATATTGTGAAAACAGACCTGCCGGCAGTAAGAATGGATGGGAGCATTCTGAGTAGAACCCAGTCAATGACATATCTTGGCGTGAGGCTTGATCGTTGCCTGTCCTTCAGAGATCATGTCGATTATGTCATAACGAACGCTCGAAAAGGTTTGGCAGCAATGAGAGTCATGGCGACTGCCAATATCGAGCAAAGACTGCTATTACTTCTGTTCCAAGGACTTGTGCTTTCACGCATCGAGTATGCCCTGGCCATCCTCACTGTCAGCCCTACACAGATTGTAAGACTTGAAAAGGTACAAAACGAAGCCATGCGCATCATTTTGGGCTGCACGAGAGACACCAGCTGTGTAGCAATGAGATACCTCCTTGACTTCCCGACAATGGAACACAGGATCAAGATCTGGAGAGCTCGTGCATACTTAAAAATAAGTGCAGATGAGCAGCACCCTCTGCATGACGCTGTATTCAGAGAAAAGGGTGACAGGCTAAAGAGGGGCAAATCATGGATGGGTCGGGCGGAAGATGTCGTCGGACAGGTCTGCAGTCTTACCAGTATCAACCCCGGCAAGGAATGGGTGCCGGTGCCTCCAGCTTTTAAGTGTACCTTCTCCTGCATTATCACACTCGACAGACGGTGCAGAGAGCAGAACCCTGCCGCTGTCAATGCATAGGTTAACGCGCTCATCTATGATCACTCAGATAGCCCCGAAGTGCTCATCTATACAGATGGATCTGTTGTAAAGCAGCAGAGAAGTGCGTGGGCATTTACAGCCCGTTCAGCGGGCCGAACCGTTCAAGAATCCAGTGGTGCCCACTCTATGACCACGAGCAGCATGACGATGGAGGTGATGGCAGTTACACAGGCTTTCATATGGCTGGAATCACAGCATTATACCAACGTGTGTGTACTAAGTGATTCAATGAGCATGATTCAGAAGGTCGAAGCTGGATCTGTACGTAGACAGTGGACTGAGTCGCTGCGGAAGTCTGTTGTCCGCAAAGTCACCTTCATCTTCGTCCCGGGACATGCGGGAGTCGAGGGAAATGAACGAGCTGATAAATTGGCTGGCTCTGCACCCCCTGTAGATGGCCAGCCCATGGATCGTGCCGATGTTATTAACTCCCTTAAAGATATGGCGAGAACAGAGGATTTTGACGCCAGTGATTCCACATCGCTTTCCAGGATGAAAGACCTGGGAGTAAGAATCGGCACAGCCAGACGCGAGAGGTACATCGGGAAAACAAAGCGCCTCGTCAACCAACACAGAACTGGCACTATTAGCCACCGGACGCTGATGCATATGCTGGGGGGAGGATCTGAGCACCTATGGACATGTCCGGAGTGCAACGAAGATAATAAAGCCACATTGTTCTTCCCCTATTTCGGGTTGTAATTTATTCCTCACTCTTTGCATGATAATTAGAATTAGAAATAACTAAAGCTCTAGTAACTAATAAATCTGCTGCCTCCTATCCTTCGTTTTCAAAGTTGTGACTTGTTGTTCTGTCATCAGCAGCACCTATCAACAACGCCATCCCTTTTTGGCATTGGTTTTTAGTCAGTGATGGACTCCCCATAGGGGATGGACTCCCTGTGGTCAGATTAGTGTCCTAAACCTGCGACTGGCCTAGCAAGCCGGCAGGGGATCTTCATACTGCTCGTAGAAAAACTAAGAAGTACAGAAAAAGAGAAAAGAAAAATCACAACAACAGAAATGAGGTTCCTGAGAAGAATACTCAACGTATCAAGAAGAGATAAGATCAGAAATGAAGAAATCAGGACTAAAGTGGGGGTTAAAGCTGCTCTAGATTTTATTAGAAAGCAGCAAGTCAAATGGTTTGGCCATGCAAGTAGGCTACCAGTCAACAGCATGCCACAACAGGCAATGACGTACAGACCAGATGGAAACAGAGGAAGAGGCCGACCACGTAAACGCTGGACGGAGGGAATAACAGAATCCATGGGAATGTCGATATACGAAGCCCATAACCGGGCACTCTCACGAAGTTTATACTTCACCTCGACACCGCAAGGTACGAGAGGAACATGATGAGATGAGATGATGGACTGAGTCTAAATGACGGATGGTAGGACACAACGTTTCTAAAAGGACATTAGCACTGTAAACATACATATGTCTGTTAATTGAGTGGGGAGGAGGGGAATTGGAAACAGACTACCTTGCATTGGTTTTCATATGAAAATGGTATGAGTACCGGTCATTCACCAGCAATGTTCACTACTGAACGTAAACTTGCCAAGAACTCACAAGCAGCCAAAAAGATGTTGGGATTTGTTGCGACATTCTGTAAAAGATACTGGAGCAAGCTGACAGCCTAGCCGGTCGGCCACCGGGTGGAGTCTGCTGACAGTCAGGTACCTGACACACAGTGTGTAAACATGACCCAACGAGGTCTGACCCATTAAGTCCGTGTGTGCTGTGCTGAACCATGACCCAGATACACCCGGACACGCCTCTCCACACTTGGACAGTTTTATCCGTCTTGGACACCCCGCTCGTGTCTCAGCCTGGAGAGAGCAGGGAGAGCTCTGCAACATCATCATGTGTCATGCCGATGTTTCACCATCTCACACAGTCACCAGAGTCGTGAATCAGCTCAGTGCTTTTGTCTCGACCATGCCACGTGGCCAAGCCATCCAGCTATTTACTTCTCGGCCTTCCCTGTGTTCTTTTACCCTCAGTTTTGGCAGTTGTCACCAAGTTCTCCAATTTATTTCTTCTCATAGCGTGACCAAAACATCTTAGCTGTCTACGTCCATCTCCAGTTTTCGGTGTTTGTTTGTTTTAAATTTTTTAAACGCGCCTTCGCTTTACTTAAGCATAGTCCATACACCCCAGTTCTAGCAGCACTTGATAGAATTTTGCGTGGGGATTAGCTTTCCCTATTACTGGTGTACCCCACCATCAGGTGAACCCACTCCGACTTCAGAGTTGCTTGTAATTTGCGTTTCCAAGCCAATGACAAGATGTTAACATTTCATTCCAACTGACCGGTTAATTAGTTAGTTAGTTAGTCGCGGTTCCAACTTCACGGCAACGGGTTGTCCCCATTATGCTCCGTTCCTGTGCCAGTGAATATCACACACGAAAATCACTATTAATGTATTAATTTACAATTGTAAGTGTTCTTCATAACCAGTTACTTAAGTTCAGATGTCAGTTTATCAATGTCTGGGCACAAATCTGTCGTGCCCAAAGTCATAAGAGCAGCTAGGTTACCGTCGGTGAGTCTTTAACGTTGCTTGCTTTTTTTTTTTAATACGATCATTGCGGGAAATGACTGCTGGCATCTGTAAGTCGAACCAAAACACAAATTTATATCTCTGGGCGAATAAACGCAAGTGTTCAAATTGTTCGACAGGCAATAGTCGCCAGAATGAAATCATATGATCAGCTGAAAGTGAAGCAAGCACCTCCAGAAATTTACTTCTCAGTGCAGAATCGCGTTTCAAATCAATTATCCCGTGTTGAAGGTTTTGCTGTAATTGACAGAGCTTAGAATCAGCAAACAGGAACGGAGTTATGAGGAGGGCAACATTATCCTCCTCTATTGTGAAATCTTGAAATCTCGACTGAAAGATATCCAGAAGACTTTCAACTTTTACTTTGTACTGTAACAAGTCACATTTCTTTTCCACCACAAGCGTCTTCGGAGTTGGTAACGCCTCTAAAGTCCCTTCAGTCAGCTGTCCAATAAACAGTCGTTGTCTCATTTTAAATGAAGAAATCGCATCGCACAAATTCGTGAATAGTCGTCGTCCCCCCCCCCCTCTTCTCCCCCCCCCCCCCTCCTGTATCCGGGAACCTCTGCTCTAAACTATTCATGCGCTAAGTACAACAGTCTGAATATAGTTATTTCTGCCACAGCTGTGTATTTTGTGCGCATGCGTGGGTGACATTGGACGCGAGGCAGTACTTAATGATACTTAATCCAACTCAGTTGCTAACTAACGCTGTTACTACAACGTATACAACCGCGTCTAATTCGCCGAGTCGTCCCACTAATACAATTACTTCTCTCTCTTTATCAACTAATCCCTTCACTGTTTCTATTACTGCTTTGACTAGTTCTACTACTGCTCTCACTATTGTTGCTAATACTTTCAGTAATTGCAACTAGTGCTTTCAATATAACAATTACTACATTTACTACTTAGCTTCTACTTTCATTGTTACAACTATTGCTTTCACTATTACAACTTGTGCTTTCACTATTACAACTTGTGCTTTCAGTATAACAACTATTACTTTCACTACTCAGAGGGACGCAGGGGTGTTTCCAAGGCACCAAGGCCGGGTTATATACTGGCCAAGGCCTACTGACGCGTCCTCGTCGAGCGTCCTGGGCAACAGGTCCCTTCGGGGTCCTGGCTAAAGTCAATAGGATCGCCGATTCCTCCGAAGTCGGAGAGTGTCTGCCTGTACGGCGAGGAACCACCAGTCTGCACACCAATAAGCCAGACATGGAACAACGGATACTCACGCAAACCTCAGGTCCTGTATGACATCACACTGATGTTGGACAACAGGATGTCTTCATCCGACATACAGGACTTCGCGTTGGAGCTCAAGCCAACGAACACAAGCAAGCAAGCACTACTCAGCTACTTCTTTCATTATTACAACTATTTCTTTCACTATCGCAACTATTGCTTTCAGTATTGCAACGACTACTTTCACTATTGCAACTATTGCTTTCACTATTGCAACTATTGCTTTCAGTATTACATTTACTGCCTTTACTTTTGCAATTACTCCGTTCACTTTTGCAATTGCTGCCTTCACTTTTGCAACTACGACTTCCATTTGCACACGCTGCGAGGTGGACTATAGGTGCGACGTCCGACTCACACTTGAGCAGCCTTGGAATGATTCCCGTTATGATCGATGAAACACCGAAGACTGTACACGTCTCCCTGCTTCTCAGATTGTATTTAGGACATCTAGCCGTTTCAGTTACGGTCCAGAAACCAGAAGCACTTTGTGCTGGTTTTAAAAATCCCACGGCGAAATGAGCAGACTGAATAGGTCGATATACAGGCTACATTTCAAATGAATGAACTTACCCACAAACAAGTCGGAGTCTGCAGCTAATGGAATTTGAACTTTGTTTCATAGTACCGGCTTACTGGGGTTATTATTCCGTTCGCTTGAAATATGACTATAACTGCAATGTTGTCTCTTGTATAAACTTCACTGTCTGTTTTAGTTCACTCAGTGGTCCATATAGTTATCATCCAATACTGGGTTTGAAGTGAGAACCTAATCCGGTGTGGAAGGAGATCCCTTTCCGTTGATATCCACGCTGGCATGAGCGAGGCAAAGTAAACTATTGAACGTAAAGATCTTTATAAAATCACAAACAATCAATTTGGTAGTTAATTAGTTAGTTGGTTGGTTGGCTGGCTGGCTGGCTAGTTGGTTGGTTGGTTGGGTAGTTAGTTGTTTGGCTGGCTGGCTGGTTGGTTGGTTGTTTGGTTGGGTAGTTGGTTTGGTTGGTTGGTTGGTTGGTTGGTTGGTTATCTGATGGGGTTTCATCCTTGCACTCCGGACATGTCTATAAGTGCTCAGATCAACCCCACCACACTCAACATATGCATCAGCGCCTGGTGGCTAATAGTGCCAGTTCTGTGTTGGTTGAAGAGAGCTCTCATTCTCCCGATGTGCCTCTCGTGTCTGGCCGTGTCCATTCTTAACTCCCCAGTCTCTCATTCTAGACAACCATGTAGATTTACTAGCGTCAAAGTCCTCCGCTCTCCGTATATCCCTAAGCCAGTGGTTCTCAACCAGTGGGGAACTCTCCCCTAGTGGGGGATTTTAGAGTTTCCAAGGGAAAGGGGTGGGGGGGGGTGAATTTAGATTATTTCAAGATTGCGTTAATGCAAGAACCGATTATTTGATATCGTTTTTCCCCGCCATACTTTACGGTTCTGTACTTCTTGCACTTCTGAAATTCGTTTTATAACGCAAGTAGACCCGCATATCACGTTTTATGTAGACGTCTAGACTTGTTCTAGTATGCGTTATTAAATTTAGCTTCCATTTTTACGTATACTGTGTAGGGGCGGGGGAATTTATAGGGAGGATATACGAAAGGAGGAGGGGGCTGATGTTCTGAAAATATGATGAAGGAGAGGTGCATGGGCCAAAAAAGTGCATTAATTACCTATTACGTTCTTAATTCGATAACATTGGTTTCATTTACAGGTCATCCAGTGACCCGACATCACCTCTGTCCTCAGTGACGCCGATGGAGGCGCTGGAAGACGAAGAGTCGGGGCTGGAACCCCATATGAGATCTGACCCGTTTCTTCCCCAGACCTATGACAGACATTACTCACACAATGTAAGTACATAGTCTATACTAGTTGTTTAGCTTAGTCGACGGATCAACATCACGACACACGGGTGTAACCCATAAGTGCTCCGTTCTACTCCTAACTCAAGCCCGAGTCAGGAGAATCTCAGCTCAGTGTACGAATTCCTTAGCACCGGTGAGGCTCCTGAAATACTTTGGGTAAATTTATAACTCGAAATTTTACCCGGGCAGCGCCGCAAGGCTACTCTTTTTCGATTTCCAACTGCCGATGGATTTGTTACGTGCGCAGCAATACACACGGGCGTCCGATCTCACTACCCAGCGACCGGGGGATATTTTGTTACTAGAAGTCCACGTAAAAAATATCCCGGCCCTCACCGGGGCTTGAACCCGGGACCTTCAGCAATCGAGGCGGACACCATACCTCGAGACCATTCAGCCCCCTACACTAGTTGTTGTTGCTTGTTGTGTACGTATACAATCTCCACCTCTGAGTTTCTGTGGCGAAGTGGTCAAGCCGTTTGACTCGTGCTCAAAAGGTTGTGTGTTCGATTCCGAGCCGCGCCCTTCGGTTTACGAGTTAAATATTTCGGAGACTCTTGCGGGTCGTCGCTAAAAGCTACGGAGTTCGTGCTTTGTGCGACGCTTTCCTCGCTGCGGAAAGAGACCAAGCCATATGGGATAAAACCCGGTGCAATGAAGTCGACCCTGTCGACTTTTCTTTTTTTTTTTTAAACAGTCTCCACCTATTCTTATGTTTTATGTGAGTACATAATGGTGGTTGTAGAAAATAAACATAACACGGTTATGTAGGTAATGACAGGTCCAGTAAACCGTAGGGAATTTACTAGATCCTAGAACCATGCCCATGAATCATGGAGGAAAGGCACTAGTCACAGTTGCTGGAACCTCAATTACCACTCCCCATGACGCGTAACGGCATGAAAGGAAGACAATATGTGGATAATATATAGACCATACAAACAATAGTAATATTGTTTGTATGGTCTATATATTATCCACACTCATTATTATTTTTGTATGTGAGTATATTATGTTCTGATTATTATTATTTTGTGTAGGGTCTTGTAGTTTTCCTTTCGCCCAGCTTCCCAATTATATTGTGTATTTATCGGATTTCTACGTCAGGTCTTAGTTAGATATGACTGATCTACCGTATGATAGGAGACTGTACTACCTACTTTCTTTTAGCGCCGAATTTTGGGCGGCATTCACGAAACTCGACACCCCACATTGTGTCAACGATTTCCGACGGAGGAGCGCAACTGGGAGGGTACAATCTTTATCTTGGTACGAATAAATGCAACCTAATGACCAAATGTCGTGATAGGGCAGACCAGGCCCTAAGCCCTGATCGGTAACTGGTTTAGGATCGAAGCTCTGACAGGTGGACAGTTGGAGCATTGCTTTGCTGATCCGGCAGCTTGTTCCAGACGTATTTATGTTACCTTTCCTCTGGAAACTAGGCAGGCCGAGAAAGAGAGAGAGAGAGAGAGAGAGAGAGAGAGAGAGAGAGAGAGAGAGAGAGAGAGAGAGAGAGAGAGAGGGGGGGGGGATCGTGCTGCATGGGCAACACATGGCCTCTAAATTCAGACCAGGCTTTGCGAGAGCACAGAGAAGTATAACTCCATTCCTGTTATTATGGCTATTTTGAAACACAATGTAACAAAATATCGTCTGTCAATACGGCACGATGTCAACAGCAGTCGGATTCCTACTTCCTTGTCTCTTTTTCTTTCTGTCTGCCCGTCTCTCTGCTAGTCTGTCTATCTATATATTTACTAAGTTATATTCATTCTAAAGTATACATATTTTATCTTTCTCTTAACGTCAAACAGTCTTTCAAGTGTCAAATCCGGGTGCGAATGCACAACAGGAGAAAGACGCTCGGTCACGACTCAGATGGAGTCGCCCCCCCCCCCCCCCCCCCCAGAGTGTCAGGATGAGGTTCTTCTTATAGTCCCCGCCGAGTGGCGGTGCTTATCATGTCTGTCCACAAGATTCTGTCTCGTGTACTGTCAATCATTTCTGTTACTGATTTTCCTCCAAGCCGTGATGTCAAACTGTCCAGCATCTTCTCTCTTGGTCTCCTCCTGTCTCTCCTGCCATTCAACTTTACCATTGTGAAAACATACTCCAGCTTTCGCCTTATAGTGACATGCCCAAATGAATGTGGGCTGTTTTCTTGCTCGTAACCAGTTATCTTTATGAGTTAACTTTTCTAAAGATATCTCCATTGCTCTTTCTATCCGTTTGTGGTGTTTACACATCATTCTTCTATAAAACCACATCTCCTTAGCTTCCAAATAATTCCCCACTTGGTTGCAAATTGTCCACAATTCACTTCCGAACATCAGGATTGGCTCAATATAGCGCTTAAAAACTCTTTTTTCCTGACATCGATTTAAAAAAAAAAAAAAAAATTGTAGTGAATATTCTTCATCTTGTGAAATGATGCTTTTGCTTGGGCTATTTGATATTTTACTTCCTTAATACACTTTCCATCTGCTGTTATTAAAGTATCCAAATATTTCCAGAAGTTAAAGAGGCCAAAGTATTCTCATAAGGAGGACAACACCTGACGATCTGATTCCTCGTGTCGTTCTTGTGGAGTGTTAAATAACTTGTAGCTCTTGTAGCCCTAACAAATGTTATCTAAGGGACACAATCCATTCATACCACCATGTTATCATAATCCTGACTTGCCTACCCTTACAGGGAGCGGGAGTTTAAATGCAGAGGTTCGTTTTCGTTGCACCGGGCATTATCCGATATGATTCTGCCTCTTTTCGCAGAGTAGTCTGCCGAGAGCATCGGACAGAGCACGAACTCCGTAGCTCAAGCGACGACAACCCCCCTTCTCTTTCCTTTTCCAGGAGTCTCTGAGAAAATGAAATTCATGAACCGACAGACGAGGTCCAGAGAACCCATGACCTTCAGAGCGCGAAGCAGGAACTCCTACGCAACGGGGAGACCCCCAGTAGTACCCTTACGTGATATGAATCTTGTTGCATATCCTTTACAGGCAGTAGTTTGCCTTTGCTTTCTGATATCAATGCCTAGAACTAAATCAAAAGAGTAATTCCACAGGGGGTGCTGCTGTAAGAGTGGCAAGTGTCGTGACCTCACGTTTACAAGATATGCTGACTGTTGGTTAAACAACGGCGGGCTCGTTGGTGCCACGGTTAGGGCCTTTCACTGTCAGTGGCAGGACAAGAGCATGACAGCTTTCGGCGTTCGCTACGAGAGGAAAAGACCTGTAGCCATTTCTTCCGTGCACCCAGCCCTACAGAGCGTGATGGTCCTATGACTTCACATCTTCTGTGGACCCAGCCCTACACACCGTGATGGTCCTATGACTTCACATCCTCTGTGCACCCAGCCCTACAGAGCGTGATTTTCCTATGACTTCACATCTTCTGTGCACCCAGCCCTACAGAGTGTGATGGTCCTATGACTTCACATCCTCTGTGCACCCAGCCCTACAGAGCGTGATTTTCCTATGACTTCACATCTTCTGTGCACCCAGCCCTACAGAGTGTGATGTTCCTATGACTTCACATCTTCTGTGCACCCAGCCCTACAGAGTGTGATGGTCCTATGACTTCACATCTTCTGTGCACCCAGCCCTACAGAGCGTGATTTTCCTATGACTTCACATCTTCTGTGCACCCAGCCCTACTCAACGTGATGGTCCTATGACTTCACATCCTCTGTGCACCCAGCCCTACAGAACGTGATGGTCCTACGATTTCACATACTCTGTGCACCTAGCCCTACAGATTGTGATGGTCCTAACGTACCACATACCCACAGCAGGTTCGGTTCCTGCTACTGGACTCATGTGTGGAAACCGTGGTCGAGTAGTGGCTAGACTCTGTCCTTGCCGGGGAGTTCAAATCTGCATCGGATGGATTTTTAAAATTGACAAGGGATTCCAGGTCGACCCAACTTAAAATGGATACCATTTGGAGAGTAAAGGTCCTACCATTGTATTCGTTCCTACAACAACAACAACAACAACAACAACAACATCAACAACAACAACAACAACACATGTATGTCGGGGTTTAATGCAGTGTCCTATAAAGGAAATGCAACTAACTTTACATATATATATAGCTGTGTGTGTGTGTGTGTGCGCGCACGCGTGCGTGCGTGTGTGTGTGTGTGTGTGTGTGTCAAAGTCAAAGTCAAAGTCGTATATTTGAATTGGGTAACTAAATTTGACCCCCTAGCCACTAAAGTAGAACGACAAAAAGGCTAACTAATCAGTTGTCATCATTTTGTTTCCATCACTTCACTTCCATGTCTCCCTGTTCAGACAAGACAATGCAAGTATAGAATATAATATGCTTTTAAATTATTCAATTGCGACGGATAATATATCGCCAAAACTGACTTCCCATTTTGACAGAATAAAATTATTGAAACTACTGTAAAGCTGTGGAAATGTAAACAATATAAAATAACACAAGGTAATGCATCTTTACTGAACATAATTACGAAAAACAGGACGTTGCGGCGACTAGCTTGCATCAGCAAATACATACACAAAACACATCATTTAATCGCTGAGAAGACCCTCCATCCTTTTCTTATGCCTTAACGTATTCACTGGAGGGTTTTCTCCGTGATTATATGTTGTGTTTTGTGTATGTATGTGTTTGCTGATGAAGGCTAGTCGCTGCAACTTCCTGTGTTTTTCATAATTATGTTCTGTAAAGCTGCATTACTTTGTGCTATTTTATATTGTTTAAATTTGGACAGTAGGGCAATATATCGCCATACTAGTGTAGGAAAAAGAATGCCAGACAGCTATGGCTAAATGACATCAACAACATCCAAAAGGAAGAGCAATATAGAAATGAATGTAAAGAGGCTACAAAAATAGTTCGACAGCAGAAGCGAGAATATATGAGTAATATAATCAAAGATATGGAAACTACTCACCAGAAAAACGAATAGAGAAAGTTTTTTTAAAGAACTGAAGTCAATTAAACGAGGGCACCAACACAACACATATGGTTTAAAAGACAAAAATGGTAATATGATAAATACCAATGAGGAAATGTGCAACACATGGAAAGAGTACTTTGTTGAATTACGAAATTGTGAAGCTCCAAGTAACACTTTCCCACAGGAAGAGGTTCTAACGTGTGAACCACAAATTGAAGAACCTGCATTTGAAGAAACCCTATATGTAATCAGACGACTTAAAAACAATAAGGTAACTGGGGTTGATGGAATTGCTGCTGAATATATAAAGGTGGGCAGCCATTACATTACATCTAAAGCTATACGAACTAATAATAAAAATCTGGAGGCCTGAAGAATTACCCCATGACTGGAAAGAGTCATTATTGATACCTATCTTTAAGAAAGGAGAAGTTCCAGTGTGAAAATTATAGAGGAATATCACTACTGTCCATAAGCTACAAGCTACAAACTTTTGAGAACAAAGTTTTAAGACGCATCTTTGGACCCATTAGGGATACACAAAGTGGAGAGTGGAAAAGAAGAAGTAACAAAGACATTTATGATCTGTTTAAGTCCCCGCTAATCACTGGTATCATGAAGGCTAATAGACTACAATGGCTGGGGCATATAGAAAGAATGGAAGATAATAGGGAAACAAAACTCGCTTAAACTCAGGAAATAAATGACCGTAGACCCCAAGGTAGACCAAGAAGACGGCGGAGAGATAATACATGTACAGACCTACAAGCACTTGGAATCAACGACTGGCAAGAGAAGGTCCACCAGAGAGACGAATGGAGACGGCTTGTATCTGCAGCGAAGAACCTAAATGGCTCGGAACGCTGAAGAAGAAGAAGAAGAAGTGTCAACGAGTTATTTGCTTTATGTTGTGGTATCTTTCGCAATTTCAATGTTCAGTGAACGTAAATTGACATTATAATACTTGTTCATTTGACTGTGTACCATGTTTGGTCCAAACTTTCTGTTTTGTTTGACACTGAATCAGTTAAATGAATTCCCTTTCAGGACAACAACCCAGCAGTGATCGTCCTGCCACAGCCCAGTGACTTCGTAGATCTTTTGTCAGAGCGGATGCATTTTTTCGACTCGCTTGATTTCACTTCAGAAGATAAATTATCGGAGTTACGCCGGGTGGACGTCTCTCCGCTAGACACCAAATTGTTTTATGATTCTGGGGCGGAAAGTGACGATTCGGGATTCCATAACTTCATTGAGATTCCGTTCTTCGCTCGTCGGGGCATGTTTATAGATGATGACGATTTGATCCATACGAGTGGTTACTCTGTGAGTGTCGGTGGACCCACTGGCAAAGAGCGTGGTTCTAACAATAGTAACATTAACGATGATGTAGATTCTTCGTCTGGCAGCAGTGATGAAGATGATGACAGTTGCAGCAGCAGCAGAAATGGCAGCAGTGACGACATGGAGTGTGATGATGATGATGGCGGCAATGGAAATTGTGAGTATTCGTGATTTGCTTGGATAATATTTTTTTTTATTCATTTACTCTCTCTCTCTCTCTCTCTCTCTCTCTCTCTCTCGCTCTCTGTCTCTCTCTATCTCTCTCTGTCTCTCTCTCTTCTTCTTCTTCTTCTTCTTCTTCCTTTTCTACTTCTCTCTCTTTCTTCCGCTCCACTGTCTCTATCTCATTGTCTCTCTCTCTCTCTTTTACTCTCTCTGTCTCGTTATCTCTCTCTCTATCTTCATGTGTGTGTGTTTTATTCACTCGCTTTCTCTCACTCGCACATCACACACACACACACACACACACACACACACACACACACACACACAATCACTCACAATGATGACGATGGAAGTAAGTATTTATGATTTATTTGTATTATAGGAAATCGCGCTCGTGCGCGCGCGCGCACACACACACACACACACACACACACACACACACACACCGCGCTCGCATATTTGTTGTAGAGACATGATTATCAGCTTTCCTTGGAACAAAGATTTCCACAATCACGTCGCTTGAATAGTGCCCTCAGCGTTTGGAAATATTGTATGTGCTTAGATGAGTGGGCTGGACTCCCTGGCGAAGAGTTTAGGACGTTGTTCATAATCCCGTATACTCACGTACGAAACACAGCTACGCGAGATTCGTCAGCGTTTCGCGTCGCGCTGGTTACTTACGGAGATATGTGAGCCGGTCGTTCAGAAATCAATGGCAAACTACTGAACGTAAAACTTGCCAAGACAACAACAACAGCTGAAAAATGCTGGCGTTGACTGCAATGTCCTGTAAAGGATATGCGAAAAAAAAAAATGAGTGAGTGGGGATGCTGCTCTGTGACACACTATCGAAATACCTAAAAGTACTCAAAAGTGTTCCCCCCGCCTATTCATTCTTTTCATCCTCCTCCTCCTCATTTTTTTTTATTTTTCTTTTTCTTCCCCTATTCTTCTTCCCCTCCTTCTTCTTATGGTGTGCATCGTAAAACCTGTCATCCACACCCTTTCCCAGCCAATCAAACCATGGAACTGAAAGAGTTAAATCTCATGTCTAGTAAGACGGCCTTGAGGATACCCTATTCCCCGAGTTCCCTCACAGGTCGACCTATATTTCCCCTTGCCTGGGAAACCACCGATCTATTTACAACCCAAGCCCGCCCAGCTGTTTCCCCACCACACACGTGTTTCGGGGTCAGAGGTCACGATCGAACTTGTTATCCCCTAGCCTCCGTACACAGACTTTAGCCTAGATTCCTCCGCGTCGCATTCATCCCGTTTCGCTTGATTTACCCCAAAGAAATCCACCTTCTTCCCCTCATCTCCAAACGGTTGTCCTGACAGTAATCCCTCTCCTGTAACCCGTCCACCTTGATTATTTCCCTGTTTGTTCCCGCTGTTATCAATCTTCCCCATGCGCAATGATCCTAGTTCTATGAAAATCATGCAGACGTGAAGATGGCAGCGAACGGCAATCGCTTTCAGCGTCAAAATATGAGTCTGGAACTGCTCATCCAGGCAGGTAAGCAAGCTTCTTTCGCTTGTCTTTCACTACATTTCTTCTTAATTCCAACGCGGGCAGGTCAGTTGGGGCGATATTACTGCTGAAGTATTGTAGAGATGGTCGTTTACCCCGGCTTAAACCAGGAAGTCTGCTCCCCAATGATAGAAGAAGCACTTATTTCCTGTTTTCCGTTGCTCCTGTGTCGACCGTTATCACCTGTGAACAAAACACCCATCCTCTTCTTCTCTTCCCTTTAACAACGACCGTGTATTAACAGTTTTCGAAACTGTTAGACCGCAGTGATTTTAGATACTATATATTCTTTATACGACCAAATAAATCAACCAACTTTGATGATACTCAAGTAAACTCAAGTTGTTTTAATTTACAAAATACCCTCTTCTCCTTCTCTACCCTTTAACAACGACCCCGTATTAAGTATTCGAAGCTTTTATACCGCTGTAATTTTAGATCCTATATGATATGTTCTTTATATTAACAAATAAATTAAAACATTCATACTCAAGTTGTTTTAATTTACCAATGAAATAATATATAATTTACCTAGCTGAAAATTGATATGCCCACTAACGGTTATAAAAACTTATTATCTTTTCAAACCAACATCGTACTGATACTGTCATATGAAATTGCAAATATTTATAGACGGGGTATTATTTTTCTTTATTTGGCTTCTTAACTTACTGTTTTGTTTTTCCATTGTGTTGTTTAAGTTGATAAAAATGTTGGTCCATTCCAAGGACTTAGTTTTTGTTTGTTTGCTAGTTTTGTGATCTCCGACAACGGTTTACCTTAATTTGCACGTTTAACTTATTGACTGATTGATTGATTGATTCCATGTCATCACTAGCCATACCATCAATTGTCAGCAGTCATCATCATCATATTCATAGTTTCTGGGTGTCTTGGTGGTAGAATGGTAAGACAGCTTAGACACTCCTGACACTTGTGAGGTGTCACTGGTCTTGATTCTGCAATCCCGTGTGTGTGTGTGTGTGTGTGTGTGTGTAGGCGGGGGGAGCTGTGTGTGAATATGTGGGTGTGACTGTGCATGTAATTGGGGGGGGGGGGGGGGGGAAGTTAATTGTTTACATAAAACAAAGCACCACCCAGCACCTAGAAGCGGTGTGTGTGTGTGTTTGTGTGTGTGTTAATTAATATAAAAATAATACACCACCCAACCCAGGGCTCTCTCTCTCTCTCTCTCTCTCTCTCTCTCTCTCTCTCTCTCTCTCTCTGTCTCTCTCTCTCTCTCTTTCTCTGTGTGTGTGTGTGTGTGTGTAACATAAAAAAGAATGCACCACCCAGGACCTAGGGGCTCTGTGTATGTGTGCATGAGTGGGTATCTGTGGGTGAGTTTATGTGGGGAGAGAAGTGTTAATTACATCAGAGTGGGTTTACCAGAGACACTGGTAATAGGGAAAGCTAATTCACACTCAAAAATCAGTTCAGTGCGCTAGAATTAGCAGCATGTGTATGGACTACGCTTGAGTTCAAAGTGAGTGAAAAATATAGAAGCTCAAAAAACCACACCATGACATCTCTGAGTTGAGTGGTGTTTAGATCACTGGTTATTGAATCCTCTGTGCTTAAACTCTGAGATTTAAACAGGTTTAAACTCCCAAGTCCCATGCATTGCCATTCAGGTTGTCTAAACTCCAAAAGGGATTACATTTGTGTTATGTGTAACTTATCTCACATCTTGAATCAATGTACTTTGTTTAAACAGATTACCATTAATTTAACATGTTTATTGTGCAATGCTAAAATATTTAAGAACTCTCCTTCGTGTAAGTGTCCTTCCTGTAATTCTTTTATCTTTTGTCTCAACCAATTATATAATATTTGCAGAATTCTCACGCAACCTTGTCATGTCTTTTTTTATCAAGATCACCAAGCACTTAACCTTTTTGCATTTTGTATCCTTAATGTGTTTTTACACTTCCTATTCTCATAGCTTTCCTTTCCTCTACTTCATAAGTGTCTAGGTTGCACATTGTCATTTCATTTCCCCCTTCTGTTATGACAATCTAATTTATCACCATTTATACTACAAATATGTAATTGTCACTAAGTTGTTGTCACATAATGTTCTGTTCTTGGGACTCTGTCATTCTGTTCTCATGTGCGGTTATTTTTTCTGAAACTCTTGGGGGTGGTTGACAGAACCACATAGTTCATACACTGTGCAACACTTTCAACAGGATCCAGCTACTATGCAGAGAAGGATTGAGGAAGATGGGATGAAACTTCATGCAATGAAGTCAATATTCTTGCCTGTTAACTCCAATTTTTGTTTTGTTTTTGTTTTTGTTTTTTGTGTGTGCTATGAAACATGTTGGATACATGATTGCTAAACCTATATTTTTATACCAGCTGAAAAGGAGTGTATGATGTCATCAATATCAGTAGGCATCAGCATTCTGTCAGTTGTTACTGAGATTGCCACACATTGTTTCATCATCATCATGCTGATAACGTGGGCTGTCATCTCACATGATTGCCACCATTGTGAATCAGCTCTGTGTTCCTGTCTTGATTATGCCATCTGGTCAAACCATCTGGATATTTAGCTTTTTGCCTTCCCCATTTACTTTTCCCCTTAATATTGCCAGTTGTCACTGAGTTGTAGGTCATTTTTTTTTTCATGAAAAAGTTAGTTGCCCATCCTTTGTAACAGTGCCGGGCTTCTCTTAGGTACACCGACTTCTGTACTTCAAGGTCTTCAGGGACTCCATTCAAAACTGCGTTGTTCTGATTCAAAGTCTGGCCGTACATCACGATCGTATAGGGTTCTGAGTCGTTAGACTCCAAGGATCTAGTAAAGGGCTGGACATCATTCAAATCTTCCATCTTCCATCAACTTTCGAATAACATGGAAAGCTTCCACTTAAGACTGTGACGATGGTTAATACATCTTTTATTCGTCCATTGCTGAACAGATAAGTTCAAGACACAATATTCTCAACAAATGACAATGTCTTATAATAGCACGACCGACCTTGGAAGGTGGGAACGCGATCTGATTCTAATCATAACACTAATCCGGACATGACCTAACAAATATTCAATTAATTATGTGCCATGCCGGAAAGCATGGGCGGTCATGACTCGCCATTTCACTCGATCACCAGTGTCGTGGATCAGCTCAGTGTTCCTGTCTCGTCCATGCCATGTGGCCAAGCCATCCAGGTAATTTCCTCTTGGTCTTCCTCTTGGTCTTCCTCTTGGTCTGTTCCCTTCGATCTTGCCAGTTGTCACCAAGTTCTCCAATCCATTTCTTCTCATAACATGTCCAAAAAATTGTGACTGTCTACGTCTAATTTCTCTAATCAGTTTACAATGTTCATTTGTCTCCTGTAGTACTTGGTCATTGGTTTTTCTGTCTGTCCATGGTATTCTTTGCATTTTCCTCAGAAACCACATTTCTGCAGCCATCAGATGTTTTTCAGCTTGACTGCTCATTGTCCAAGTTTCACATCCATACAAAAGAACAGGCTCTATGTATCCCCTCAACACTCTTTTTCTCGTTTCAATTGACATCTTTTTATTGGTCAGAATGTTTTTCATCTTGCTAAAGGCTACTTTCGCCGTGGCGATTCTTGTTCTAATCTCTTCAAGGCATCTCCCATCAGATGTTATGACTGTTCCAAGATAATTGTACCGATTCACTTGTTGAAGCATATTTCCATTTACTTGTATATTACATTGTGGCACTTCTTTCTTCCTAGTAACAAATATTACAACATTAAAATTCCCTTTTCATTATCATATTCTGGATTCAACCTACCCAACCATTCTACTCTCTCTAGCCTTGATATTGTTAATTGAGAGAGACTTCAGTTATACAAGCTGATCTTGGTCTTTACTGTTTTTGTGGCTTCATTTACACGTTTGCTCTAGATCTGGTCTTGGTTTCTAATGTTTACCTTTCTCCGTTGTTGTTAGCTTCTGTTGCTACCCTAAACTTTCTGATGTACTCATTCCTTGGTGCATTCTCGTGCACCTTTTTCTCTTCTAGTTTACTTTCCTAATTCATATGTGTGCATCACTGTTCCATTATCTTCTATTAACTCTCCCCCGACCTATTCTGTTACACTTTACATGAAAGTCACAGTCAACTCAAGCATTTTTTTTTTTTGGGGGGGGGGGGGGGTGGCTGTTTGTGATTTATTGTCAAGTTTACGTTCAGCAGTAGTTTGCTATTGCCTTCTGAACCACAGGCACCCATACCATTGTATGAAAACCAGCGTAAGGTGGTCAGATCACCCACAGCTGTGTTTCGAACACATTTTGTGGGATTACAAATTGCGCTTATAACCTCTTTGCTACAGCGCCAACTTCTCATAATGTGCCAAAAATTCTTGACTCTATAATCAATTTATGGTTTTCATTTATTTCTTGTAGGACTTGCTCATTGGTTTTTCTGTACATTGCATAATGATAGTTATCAGAATTCTCTAACAATTTAATCCATAAAAAGATAACCTCTTTGAGTGTAACGACAGTATTTCTTCTAGTATGGACATGGACAAAGTGAATTATGTCTGACAATTTTTTAGTGAGATTTATAAGCAGCATTAAAAGTGAAACAGTGATGACATGTAGAAAAATGAGTGGCCATGGCTAGGACCAATATGGGAAGGAACAGATGAGAAAACAAGAAAAAAGAATAAAGAAAAAAAAAACTGGGGAGATTAGAATAACTTGGGGAATATTTGGCGTGACGATGGGGAGGGGGGGGGGGGTGTTCAAGAATATAAATTGATGACAAGCAACTCTTTAAGGATTTGGCTGGGTTGCTAGTTGGGCGGATGGCTAGTTGGGTGAGTGGCTAGTTGGGTGGACGGCTAGTTGGGTGGGTGGCTAGTTGGGTGGGTGGCTAGGTGAATGGGTGGCTAGTTGGCATGTGTGGCTAGTTGGCAGGGTGGCTAGTTGGCTGGGTGGATAGTTGGCTGGGTGGAAGGCCTCTGGAAGACCTCAGTTCCAGCTCTTGAGGCCACAATGGTGACTTCAGGTCAGACTTGCTTGCCAGCCTTCAGGTGTTTTGGGTCTCTGGTGCTAGCTTTGCTACACCATTCCATTGTCTTTGGCCATTCAGCATCATTTCTCTAGGTCTGCCTCTGCCTCTGCTACCACTGATCTTTCAAGTCGTCATGATGTTTTCATATGCCTCTCTTCTCATTATATGACCACAGAACACTGTTTGTCCCTTTCTTGCAGTTGCGTATAATTTTCTACTTTTAGTAGCAGCTTTCGTGCAGTCATCAGTTACTCTGGCAATCCAACATATTCGTAACATTCATCTCAGAAACCACATTTTTGTTGCCTCCATGTTCTACTTAATTTGTTTGTTCACATTCCAAGATTCACTGTCATATTTCTTCCTCTTCTTTTTCGTTCATCCGAATTGTTTGCTTTGGACGTAAATGTGTTGTGCCTTTTACAGAAGAGCTGTGATATTTGCAACTTTCGACTGACACATCTGGTGTTTTCAGGCATTTGATGACCGGGTTACCCTTCTTGGACACTGTCTTGCAACAGCACAAGTTCGATGTTACATTTCAAAACTCTCTTTCTGATATTCAGTGAAAGTGACTTATTATATAAGATATTTTTCATCTTCTGAAATGCAGCTTTTGCTTGATTTTTGTCATGAATCTTCTTCTTCTTCTTCTGCTGCTGCATTCATCCGGAGTTTTTTTTTCGGATGTGATTGCGTTATGCCTGTTTACAGCAGAGCTGCGTTCTTGCGCCATTAGGCTGACACATCTGACTTCTGCGGGCATTTGTTGACCGGGTTAACCTTCCCGGGATCATGAATCTTACTTGTGGTGTCATGGTTTTCCCCAAATATTTTAATTTATTAACCTGGTTAAGCACTTTTGTTTCTGTTTTCTTGATATTCAAGGAAAGTCCTCTTTTACATTTTCTACTACTACAATTTCCAACATTTGCTGCAGATCTTTTGCATTTTCAACTGTCAGTACTGTGTCATCTGCATAATCCAAATTGTTTATATTCTCACTAACTATTATTCTTAGTCTTTCTTATCTCTCTCATTATTTTGTTATAGAGAGAAAAGAAATCTGGGTTCCAAACACATCCTTGTCTTAATCCTTGCTTTATCAGTTCATAATTGCCCACTTCATTCTCCATTTTAATTGCTTCTACTTGTTTCCAGTAAATAATTTATATTATTATTCTGAGATCTTTATCATCAGTTTTAATATCTTCCAGCATTTTGATTATTTCTTCATGTTTCACTTGATTAAATTTTGTATAATCTATCAAGTACAAGTATACATCATTCTATGTTTCATTTGATTTCTGTATTGTCTTCAGAATGTATATATTTCATTATTTTTCTCTTTCCTTTCCACAGATCCATACAGCTATTGAATAATTTTCATCTTTATTTTCCTTCTTACGCTTATTACAATTCTGAGTAGAAGTTTGGTGACATGGTTTATGAGGTTTAATGTATGAAACTCTTCACATTAAATTGCATCTGTTTTTTTTTTCATTATTGGGTAGAGCTTTAAATACTGATTTAAGCATATCACTAGGTTTATATCCACTGTTGTAAATAGCAGCCAACATTTTAGTGAATATTTCTACTCCAAATTCTCCCACTAATTCTTCTATCATGATTCCATTTGGCGCAGCTGGTTTTCCTTTCTTGTATGTTTGATAGCACTGTGACTTCTTCTTTTAGAACAGGTGAACAGGTCTGATAGCACCTGCTTTCATTAATAACTTTCCTGTTTTTGATGTCAAGCTTTTTGTGTTTAGTATTTTTTTCTTCTAGTCAGCCCACTGATTATTTGTCTGTGCATATTGTTTGTATCTTTAATATAATTTTATTCAATTGTGTCATACTTCTCGTTTAACCAATTTACTTCTACCTTTACACAAGTAATTGACACTCTCATTTCTTTATTTATCTTATTGTATTTTTCTTGGTTATTGTTTGTATGTTCATCAACTTAGAGATATTTTCAGTCATTCAATTCATCGTAGCGTTTTGTCTACTTTCCAACATTATATCTTTGCTTGTTTGATAGATGGAGTTTTTCAGCATTCCCCATTCTTCATTAATGCATTCTATTTCAGATATTCCAATGCTATCTGTTTATTGCAATCACTCATTATCATTTCTAAATTTCATTTTGTGATGCAAAAGTATCTTAGCTACATTTAATGTTCGTTAACTGATCTTTTTCCTTGTTCAATCTTACTGTTATTTGTCCACAGAGTGGAATATGATCACTGTTATTATCAACACCAAGCGTTATTTTCACATTTATCAATGCTTTTCTGATTCGCTTATTAGTTATCGTGTAATCATTTTGATTTGCACACTTTCTAAGTGTATACTCATCTCTTATGTTGTTTAAGCTAGGTGTTTCCAGTCAATGTATAATTTATTTTTGCCCATTCTACTAGTTCTTCTTGTTTGTTTCCTATGTAACCATAGTTAACAATTACATCTTCCACTCTCTTTGTTCCTACTTTTGCATTGGAATCTCTAAGTATTATTTAGGTTTCTTGTGATTTGGTTTGAAGTTCTGTGTGATAGCCATTTCTATTTCATTGTAACATCTGTATATGTCTCCTTTACCATTGCTTGATGTTTGTCCCAGGTCCCCTGGGCTGAAATGGTCGCCAGGACATTTTCTAGGTAGTAAAGGTAGCTGGGGTGGTATTGGTCACATCATCCATCGAGTGCCAGTTTGCCTATGATAAGTGGCTGGGGTCACATCATCCATCGAGTGCCAGTTTGTCTATGATAAGTGGCTGGGGTGTATTGGTCACATCACCCATCGAGTGCCAGTTTGCCTATGATAAGTGGCTGGGGTCACATCATCCATCGAGTGCCAGTTTGTCTATGACATATGGCGCTAGCACCAAGTACCCACATACTGCTCGTGGCATGAAACAATAGTTATTGACTTTTTTACTCTACATTACCCGTTTGTTTAGAATAGAAAATAATTCAGATTTCATAATTTCTTTATCTTTCTGAATATAATGACCTTGGTTAAGCAGTGGCAAACTACTGAATGTAAACATGCCTGGAAATCACAAATAGCCAAAAAGTACTGTAGTTGACTGTGATGTCCTGTAAAGAATATGCAACTAACTTTTTTATGTGGGTATATTTCCATTAAGATGTAGACTTGCAGTAGTTGTTTTGTTTGTATTTCTCTTCCGGGCAGATTTATTTGTTGTACTCTAGTTTGGTAGGAATTAGCTGTCAATTAAGACATGTATTAGGTTCGAAACAGAAAATATAGGCTGCGCTGCAGTAGCCATGTCATGCCTTACGTAACGTGTGGTCACCAAACTATAGACCTACATTATATCGCCAATATGACTTTGTGAGTGCCTATCGGCTTCCTTGACTTCTTCGGGGATACTTTGTTTTCCCATTATGCAAGTTACATCTTGAGGGAGGTAAGCATGTATATGCTTGATTACTATGTTGGAAGAAATCATAGTTGCTTCCCCTTGCACCTTGAACTACTTTGTTAGTTGTGGTGTCATCACACCTGCTGTTTCTTCTTTGCTTTTGTTTTTCTTTTATTCCACTTCTCTTTCATAATCTTCCACGACGACTTAATTATTCTACTGCTGCTGTTGCTTGTATTTCTTCTTCTACTGCTTCAGTGACTTTGTTTGCTGCTGGCTCTTATTGCTCGTTCACGCTCGGCAGTCAGCCTGATTATATTTCCAGAAAGGTACAGTCAGCTGAAGCCTGACAATACCCCTTTATTTGCCCTGAACGGTGCCAGCTTTTCTCTGTCCATAGACTGGACACTCATAAACTTGGTGCTCTTACATTGGATACTCATAGACTTGGTACTCTTACATTTGATACCCATAGACGGGGTACTCTTACATTGGATGCTCATAGACGGGGAACTCTTACATTGGATACTCATAGATGGGGAACTCTTACATTGGATACTCATAGACTTGGTACTCTTACATTGGATACTCATAGACGGGGAACTCTTACATTGGATACCAAATAGATGGGGTACTCTTACATTGGATACTCATAGACGGGGAACTCTTACATTGGATACCAAATAGACGGGGTACTCTTACATTGGATACTTATAGTCGGGGTACTCTTACATTGGATACTCATAGGCGGGGAACTCTTACATTGGATACCAAACAGATGGGGTACTCTTACATTGGATACTCATAGATGGGGAACTCTTACATTGGATACTCGTAGACGGGGTACTCTTACATTGGATACTCATAGACGGGGAACTCTTATATTGGATATCAAATAGACGGGGTACTCTTACATTGGATAATCATAGACAGGGAACTCTTACATTGGATACCAAATAGATGGGGTACTCTTACATTGGATACTCATAGATGGGGAACTCTTATATTCGATATCAAATAGACGGGGTACTCTTACATTGGATAATCATAGACAGGGAACTCTTACATTGGATACTCATAGACGGGGAACTCTTACATTGGATATTCATAGACTTGGTACTTTTATATTGGATACTCATAGACAGGAAACTCTTACATTGGATACCCATAGACAGGATACTCTTACATTGGTACCAAATAGATGGGGTACTCTTACATTGGATACCAAATAGATGGGGTACTCTTACATTGGATATCCATAGACGGGGTACTCTTACATTGGATAATCATAGATGGACACTCATAGACTGGACACTCATTGATTTGACATTCATAGACTGGACACTCATTGATTTGACACTCATAGACTTGACACTTATACTGGACACTCATAGACTGAACACTCATAGAATTGACTGGACACTCATATAATGGGCACTCATATACTGGACACTCATAGGCTGGACACTCATAGACTTGACACTTATACTGGACACTTATAGACTTGACACTTATACTGGACACTCATAGACTGGACACTCATAGATTTGACACTTATACTGGACACTCATAGACTTGACACTTATACTGGACACTCATAGACTGGACACCCCTAGACTGGTAAAAAATGTAAGAAGAACATAAATTGGACACTCATAAATTGGACACCCATAGACTGGACACTTATAGATTGGACACTCATAGACTTGACACTTATACTGGACAATCATAGGCTGGATACTCATAGATGGGACATTCATAGACTGGACATTCATAGACTGGACACTTATACTGGACACTCATAGACTGGACACACATATACTGGACACTCATAGACTTGACACTTATACTGGACACTCATAGACTGGTAAAAAATGTAAGAAGAACATAAATTGGACACTCATAGACTGGACACTTATAGATTGGACACTCATAGACTGGACATTCTTAGACTTGACACTTATACTGGACACTCTTAGACTTGACACTTATACTGGACACTCCTAGACTGGTAAAAAATGTGAGAAGAACATAAATTGGACACTCATAGACTGGACACTTATAGATTGGACACTCATAGACTGGACATTATACTGGACACTCATAGACTGAACACTCATATACTCATTGATTTGACCTCACAGACTTGACACTTATACTGGACAATCGTAGGCTGGACACTCATAGCTGGGACATTTATAGACTGGACATTCATAGACAGGACACTGTTATAGTGGACATTGTTAGACTGAACACCCATAGACTGGGTACTCTTACATTAGAAACTCTTATACTGGACACTCATAGAATGGACACTTATACTGGATACTCATAAATTGGACATTCATAGACTAAACACTCATAGACTGGACATTCATAGATTGGACACTTATACTGGACACTCAAAAATTGGATATTCATAGATTGGACACTCATAGAATGGACACTTATACTGGACACTCATAAACTGGATATTCATAGATTGGACACACATAGAATGGACACTTATACTGGACACTCATAAATTGACATTCATAGAGTAGACACATAGATTGAACATTCTTGGACTGGACACTCATAGATTGGACATTCATAGATTGGACACTCATAGATTTGACATTCATAGATTGGACACTCATAGACTGGACATTCATAGACTAGACACTTATACTGAACACTAATATACTGTTAGAGTGGACATTGTTTGACTGGACACTCATAGACTGGACATTCATAGATTGGACACTCATAGACTGGACACTCATAGACTAGACACTTATACTGGACACACATAGACGGTGCTCTTAGACTTATATTTAGAGAGAGAGAGAGAGAGAGAGAGAGAGCGAGAGAGAGAGAGATCATTTACACGTGCCCTGTGAACCAGCAGCACGTGAAGAACTAGTTTTCTCCCCAATGTTTAAAAATGCAGGAGATCACAAATGTTGGCTAAGGATTATCTTATACAGCTTCCGGCCAGTAACCCTGACTCACGCAGCTTCCGCCCGCCACCCAGTTTCAGACGTAGAATTGTGTCTAGCTGCTGCTATATATTGTTTTACAAAAAATAATAATAATAAAACGGGCTTAACTTCAATCCCGCAAGTCCGGCGAGCATCGATGAAATGCGGTGCAGCGATTTATTGATTCTGCAGCGTCTTCCGCCAAACTGCCAGACAGCTATGAGCCGGGGGGTGAGGCCAGGGGGGAAAACATTTAAGAACCTGGGTATTCTTTGGTTAGCTTTTTTATGTTAGAATCTTCGCGTGCTGCATTACAAAACGGTTAAATAACAGGGCGGGCTTTGACCCGGCAGAAATGAATCTTGGGCACATTATACGTTTGGCCATAATATTTTCCATATCTTCATCATTATCGTCATGTTCCACCTTTGACGGCAAGCGTCGTGGGGAGGAATAGTTGACGTTACAACACCCGATGGGTGGCACTGGATCGTGTCATTTTATGGGATTGAGTGTACAATGTTATTGTCATCCATTTTTTTTTCTCGGGGGTTGTCTTGCTCTCGTATCACATTTTTTTTTTTTTTTTGGTGTAGCGCCAGTTCTGGTAGTTGATGGTGTTGCATTCTAACGAGATGGCCGAACCATTTATCTTCTGCGGCACAAGGTGTTGATCCCAATGTCTGTCTGAATACATTATTTCTTATTCGGTCAATGATAGTTAAGTTGGCAGCTCTAACCAAGAATCTCATCTCGCAGGTGTTGATTTTGAGTAAGTGTTATTTGGATAATGTCCTTTTCTGACATTGGTAGCATAGAGTTGGTGTGAATATGCAATCTATTATCTGTCGCTGTGTGGGCATTTGTATATTTGGACATTTCAGTATGTGTGATAGTTGATATATAAGCGCACTTGCATTTTCACATCTGATTTCGATTTTTTCTTACCAATCTACAAACTAAACATTGCACGTAAGAAGGATTTATTTCTCCTGTCGCCATTGAGCTTTTTCATTGACGTGTTAAGAAAAGCTGTCTGGATGAAAGGGATCAGTGACATCATGTTTATTAGGGGCAGAAAAAAAGTACTGAAATGTTATGTAGAATCTGTTCTGCTGTGCGGCAGCGGATTTTGTGGTGCGAAAGAACAAATTTGGAGGAGCTTAGAGACAGTGGAGATGTGACTTCTGAGTGGGATGTTGTAGACACCTTGGGCTGCCAGAGTAGCTAACGACGATTACCTGGAAAGGGCTAATGAAAATACACAATTATGCTCAACTACTGGGTGTTTGTGAAGTCTCACTACACTTTGTATGTAGAACAAATGTGAAAGAAAACAAAATTCTTTCTTCCGTTGATAACACCATTCTGTTTGGAGTACAAAGAATTACTCCAGCAGACGACGACCATTTGCTGCATGTTGCTTCACGATGGACTGTTGAGCACATTTAAAAAAAATTACATTATGTCCTTCATTTTTCAAATGTGTTCTACATACAAAGTGTAGTGAAACTTTACTAACACCCTATATAAGAAATAGACAACGTGTTCCTTGGTTATATAGTGCGAAGAGAGACATTGAAGAATATCGTGATGACCAGAAAGATCCGCTATAGAAGCGGAGGATGTAGACCAAAAGAAATGATGTTTGATGGTTTAAGATGATGAGAGATGTCATTAATAGAATCGACAGAGAACACCAAAGACGAGATGTGTGGAGAGACAGGAGCGCCTTCGGCACTTTGCAAGACACATAGTGATGATGATTTGCATGACGCCCTTATGTGGGCTTGTTACATATCTTTTATTTTTCAATGTCACTGCTGCATTTAGAATATGTTTTCATATATGTGGTGTCCAATCAACAACTTTCCATTTTTGATGCTGTTCAATCACTAACTTGCAATATGCGAGTGTTAGCCAATCAATAACTTTCAATATTTTTATGCTGGCCAATCAATAACTTTCATTTTTTTTACGCTGGCCAATCAATAACTTTCATTTTTTTTTTAATGCTCGCCAATCAATAACTTTCAATATTTCTATGCTGGCTAATCAATAACTTTCATTTTTAGAATGCTGTTCAATCGTGTATTTGCTGTCCAATCAATAACTTTCAATTCTTAGACACATGTGGACCTGCCAGTAACTATTTATTTCAAGTCCTGTTCTGACAGTAATTTTCTATTGTTAACGTCCTCTCCTGTAAATAACTTTCTATTTTTAAGACCCCCCACCCTGTCAGTATCTTTATATTTTTAAGACCCATCCCTGATTTTGGCTTCCTATTTTTAAGACCCAGCCCTGCCAATAACTTTCTGTTTTAAAAACCCTACCCTGTCAGTATCTTGTCTATTTTTAAGATCATTCCCGGCTCTGTGGTGAAAACCGACTCTGTGACGAAGACCTGCTCTGTGGCGAAGGGGCTTACGAACGCATTCCGCGTTCGAAACACAGCTGCGGGCGATTTGGAAGCAGACTGTCTTGCGTTAGTTCTATCATACAAGAGTATGAGTGCCTGTCGTGTAGAAAACAATGGCAAACTACTAAACGTAAACTTTCCCAGGAATCATACACAGCTTAAAAATGCTGGAGTTGACTGCTACGTCCTGTTCAGGATATGCAACTAACTAACCCTGCTATTGCCGTCTCTGTGGCGACGGTGTTACGAATGCAATTCGTAATCCCGAATACCACGTTCGAAACACAGCTGCGGGCGATTTGGAAGCAGACGGCTTTGCGTTGGTTTCCATACGAGCATCAGTCGTTCACAAAGCAATGGGAAACTATTGAACGTAAACTTACCAAGAAATCACAAACAGCCCAGAAAATGCCGGGATTGACTACGACGTCCTGCACAGAATATGCAGAATAACCAACCGGCTATTGACTTCCTATTTGTAAGATCCTACCCTGTCAGTATCTCGCCGTTGGTTGCCGCTGGAGCTACGGAGTTCGGGCTTTGTGCGACGCTTTCCGAGCTGCGGAAAGAGACTGGGCCATATGGGATAAAAACCCGGTGCAATGAAGTCGACCTTGTGCGACTTTTAAGTGACCTTTAAGATCTTATCTGTCAGTATCTTTCTGTTTTTAAGATCATACCCTGCTATAGATTCCCTATTCGTAAGATCCCGTCCTGTCGATAACATCCTATTTTTAGACGCTGTCTTAAGACCAGTTTGCTGACATCACCCGAAGCGGGTAAATGTATAATAATTGAGAGACTCCCCCACCCTCAACTCCCCTCCCTCAAACGCTGTCAGGTTTGTCATCATTTTAAATGCGGCAACAGAAATAGATTTTGTGTTCAGTATCCGGGGCGGCCGAGACGAGTGCCTTGTGTCGTCTGAGTGTCTAGGTAATGGGTGTTTGTGTGCTGGCGGTTAACTGTGGGCGCTTGTGTTTGTTGTGGTGTCTTTCCACGACCACTGTTGCAGCAGCTGATTGTAATCGAGTCGTTTGTCGATTCTTGTTGTTACATATATTGGCCCCCAGGGGGAGGGGTGTTTGTCATGTATATATTTGCACACTTGAGGATTTGTCTGTCTGTCTGTCTGTCTGTCTGTCCACTCTCCCATCTATCTATATATCTATCTGACTACCTCTCTCTTTCCCTATCTCTTTCTCTTTCCCTATCTCTTTCTCTCTCTCTTTCTCTCTCTCTCACTCTCTCTCTCTCTCTCTGGTGTCGTCTATCTCTGTATATGTTTCCTTCTGTATCTGTCTCTGCTTGCATCGTTTTGCCCGTCTTTCTCATCTGTTTGACCGCCTATCTGTCTGTCTGTCTGTCTGTCTGTCTGTCTGTCTGTCTGTCTGTATGTCTGTCTCGTTTTATCTTTCTCGCTTTTTCCATGTACCTATTCTCTCTCTCTCTCTCTCTCTCTCTCTCTCTCTCTCTCTCTCTCTCTCTCTCTCTCTCTCTCTCCCTGTCTGTCTGTCTGTCTCTCACTGTCCCTCTTTCTCTACC
>OY992879.1:144383395-144454479 GCA_963921405.1 Cepaea hortensis | reverse complement strand
TCTCTCTCTCTCTCCCTCTCTCCCTCCCTCTATCTATCTATCTATCTATCTATCTATCTATCTATCTATCTATCTATCTATCTATCTGGCTGTTCCTCTCTCCTCTCTCTCTCTCTCTCTCTCTCTCTCTCTCTCTCTCTCTCTCTCTCTCTCTCTCTCAACTGTTGTTTCTTCCACCAATGTTCCTGTTTCAAGTATGGTGTTATTGTTGTTGCTGATCCTCAAGCCGCGGAGTTGTCTACTCCTGGCCGCCTAGTACCATGTTCCTGAAGGTGCATCAGTTGTTCCGCGGCCCCGTGGCTTGTGTGACTGTTGGAGAAGGCTGTAGTAGCTTCCCCTGCCGCTGGAAAGTGCATGGCATTTGAGGAGAAAATGGTCTATGGTGTTGTATGATAAGTGTGAGAGCAATGTCTCTACGGGACGCATGTCGGGGGGGGGGGGGGGGGGGGGGGCGAGGCAGTAGGTGTCACCACATGCGGTTGCGGTTTCTTGAGACGGATGCCCCTTTAAACCTTTGACTTATCGACTTGGTTATAGTTGGGGTTTTTATAGTGTATCTTGTATTTCGTCTTCCGTAGATAGGGCTGCTTCTACTTCCTGGCTTCTGATTGTTGGTTGTGTTAGTTACTTTCTTGTTGTAGTTTTACATGTCTGGACAGAGTCCTACACTCGTTAAGGCCTGGAGTAATTGTGTACCCGCCCCGTCATATGGTGTTGTTTCCATCAGGGAGCTTTACCAGTTGTCTCTCCTGGGGTTCCACCTATTTCCCCGTCTTGGTCTATCTTCGTATCGTCTGGGTCTTCTCTGATGCCTTGTGCCGTGGACGGGTTGATAATTCGATCTTGGGGGAGAGTAGTTTCTTCTCCTGACCCCTTCCACTCTTGGTCTTGGTCGCTGTCATTCTGGTTTTCTTCCTCCTCTTCTACTTCTTCTTCTGCTGCTTCCTCTTCTGTCTGGGACTTTGTGCTTTCCGGTTCAGGTGTTTCGTTCTTAGATTTGAGCAGTTCTGTTTGTTCTTTCTTCTTGAATCTGTTTAAGAGTTTCTTCTGTCAGTTCTCTCTCTCTTCTTGTATTTTTGATAGAGTTTCGTCTGGTGCCACAGAGACCCTTAAAGGTGTGAAAAGGGGACTTTAACTTATTTGCAATGAATGTGCTCGTAGTTCGCGTGCCTAGATGGACATAGATGTACATATATATGCATAGATGTACATAGTTGTATATACATGTGCCTAGATATAGATAGATGTACATAGCTGCGGGGGCTGCGTGGTCTCGAGATATGGTATCCGCCTCGAGTGCTGGAGGTCACGGGTTCAAGCCCCGATGAGGACCGGGATTTTTTCACGTGGATTTCTAGTAATAAAATTTCCCCGGTCTCTGGGTAGTGAGATCGGACGTCCGTGTGTATTGTTGCGCACGCAAAAACTCCCTTGGCAGTTGGAAATCGAAAAAGAGTAGCCTAACGGCGCTGCCGGGGCAAAATTTCGAGTTAAAAATCTACCCAAAGTTTTTCAGGATCCTCGCCGGTGCTACGGAGTTCGTGCACTGAGCTGAGTTTCTCCGTACTCTTTCTTGAGTTAGGAGGAGAACAGAGCACTTATGGGTTACACCCGTGTGCCGTGATGTTGATCCATCGACTAAACTAAAGTCAACTAGATATACGTAGATGTACATAGATATGCATAGATGTGTATAGATGTGCCTAGATGTGTACAGATATTGTTGCCTTGCTTATGGGTATACTTACGATTGGGCTACAGATGCAATTCCCAATCCCACATATTACCTTCGAAACACAGCAGCGGGCGATTTTGAAGCAGACCGCGTTACGCTGGTATTTATACAATGGCATGAGCACCCGTCTTTCAGAAAGCGTAAACTTGCCAAGAAGTAACAAAAAGTCTAGCATTTCCGGGGTTGACTGCAGCGACCTGTAAAGGATATGCAGCTAACATTGGTACTGTATTGCGTTTGTTTGTGCTGTTCCCCGGACCCGTAGCGTGTGCCTGTTCGAGACTGTCTGCCTTGACTTAACAATGTCTGTCTATTGAGGTTGCAACCTACCATCTCTGTTCAGCAGATCGATGTAACGTTTTGCCTTGCGCGCAGATAGATCTGTTGGGTAGTTAGTTGGACGCCGTGTGATTCTGAACACGAATTTCAAGATGGTTCGACCTCAGGCACAGTTGTGACAAACCTCAACTCTTCATATCTTATCAGGTGCTATCAGTGACCTAGATTTACGCGTTTGTGTTCTGGGGGAGAGGGGGGGGGGGGGCTATTTGTGATGTTGAACGCCTGGTTAAGGCTTCTAAGCGCGTCAGAAGCCCAGCTATTGCGGAATGGAAACACGCTGTTCCTGTTTGAGCATAATGAAAGGAACTTTGCCGCGGAGCAAGCACGATGGGAGGCTTCTGATCGTCAGAAGTGGTTCCGCTTCTCGGAAGGGATGGTTCGACCTTCTATCATCCTGAAACTCTATAGGGAGCTCACCTGGGTCATGACTCCGAATGTCTTTCTCCTGCCGTACTTTCATACCATGTATCGAGACGTTGCGTTGCCTTCGTGCTTGTCCCACATCTACGAAATGTGCCTGTTCCCAAGCCACAAGTGGAGATAGTCTTGAAATGACTAAGAACGGATTTTGCTGTCCCCACGATATCGGGGGGAATAAAGAAAATTCTACTTCGTTCAACCTGCTTCGTCAGACTTGGTTGTAATCGTGGTGGTTCATAATGTTGTTTGATCTTTTCATAGTCATTTGTAGTGCAGATGTTGCTGCACCCCGGATACACTTATATATGCTCAGTCTTTCATAGTAGTTATCGAATTAAACATTTGAGCGTCTCCGGACGCCCTGCGTAGCGAGAACTGTTGCCTGGCGGTGAGACTTTCAAGACTAGTTTACTTCTTGGGAGCAAGTTTAAAAGTCATTTCCGATGCGGAACCAATACCAGCGGGCGGGCGGGCGGGCTAGCGTGGTTACCTGAGAGAGAGAGAGAGTGAGAGAGAGAGAGAGAGAGAGAGAGAGAGAGAGAGAGAGAGGAGGGTCAGAGAGAGAAGGAGGGAGAAAATGAGAGAGAGTATGAGAGAGAGTATGAGACGGAAGGAGAGAATGAAAGAGAGTAGGGGGCAGAGAAGAAGAGAGAGAAAAAGATAGTAGGAGACAGAGAACGAGAGAGAGAAAGAGTAGGAGAAAGAGAGCAGAGACAGAAAGAGAGAGAGAGAAGAGGGACAGAGCGAGATGGAGAAGGAGGGACAGAGAGAGTAGGAGACAGAAGGAGAGAGAGAGAGAAAGAGAATAGGAGATAGAGAAAGAGAGAGAGAGAGAGAGAAATGTACTGACATTCCACAAGAACTGAGCCAAGAACAGAGAACTGGCTCATAAATTACGTCTCCACTGTGGACATACTACACGCCGCGGTTGCTGGGAAAGTACAGTCATGGAAAACACGGTTCCTGGTAGAAGAGGCTGACGTCGACCGGCACGAAGAAGGGCACGGGACACTGCAGACACTGCAGACACTTTGGGCATGAGGTTCGGGAAATTGCTAGAGATAGAGAGGCTTTTGGGCAGACCATAATGAGAGGACCATTCTGCAAAGAATATTATACCTGATAATGATTATATATGTATATATGGGTAAACACCTGCGCGCATGCACTTAATCTCTGTCCAGACATCCGGGCTACTGCATACTGCATCTCCCAAAAGAGTGTTGACCTGACCTTGCCCCGTCCTTTTCTTTTGAAGTCTGCCCGCGTCTGTTGGCAGAAATGAATCGGGAATCGAAGAGATGAAAGGAATGGCCCCAAAAACATTCACTCAACTACATGAGAAACATTAAGCTAGTGGATATTTTTAAAAACCTAGGAGCATTTATAACATCAGATGTAAGGTGCACAACAGAGATTAAGAATAGAATTGGGCAAAGCAAAAGCTGCATTTCAGAAAATGAAAAGTATCTTATGCAATACGTCACTATCATTGAATGTAAGAAAGAGAGTGCTGAAGTGCTAAATAGAACCTGTTTTGCTGTATGGCAGTGAATCTTGAAATGTGAGGGGGCTGCGCGGTCTCGGAGTATGGTATCCGCCTCGAGTGCTGGAGGCCCCGGGTTCAAGCCCCGGTGAGGACCGGGATCTTTTTCACTTGGACTTCTAGTAATAAAATTGCTCCTTGTCTCTGGGTAGTGAGATCGGACGCCCGTGTGTATTGTTGCGCACGTAAATAATCCCTTGGCATTTGGAAATCGAAAAAGAGTAGCCTAACGGCGCTGCCCGGGAAAAATTTCGAGTTAAAAATCTACCCAAAGTATTTCAGGATCCTCGCCGGTGCTACGGAGTTCGTGTACTGAGCTGAGTTTCTCCAGACTCAGGTTTGGGTTAGGAGGAGAACGTAGCACTTATGGGTTACACACGTGTGCCGTGATGTTGATCCATCGACTAAACTAAACTAAACTAAACTGAATCTTGAAATGTAAATGAACAAATTAGGAAGAACTTGAAGGCAACAGAGATTTGGTTCCTGAGACGAATACTGCAAATTCCTTGGACTGCCAGAGTAACTAACGACGATTGCCGGAAAGAGACAAATTAAACTAGAACACTATGCAACAATAAGAAAGAGGCAAACAGCTTTCTTTGGTCATGTGATGAGAAGAGAGGCATTGGAGACATCACGAAGACAGGAAAGATAAAGGGGGAGAGAGGCAGAGGTCGACGAAGAGAAGTGGTGCTGAATGGATTGAGACGGTGGCATGGAGGAATATTAGCAGCAGAGTTGATCCAGAACACCAAAGACCGAGATCTGTGGAGAGCCACGAACGCCTACGCCAGCCGGCAGGGCACTTGATGGTGATGATAAAGCTATAAAGTTCAGAAGGCTAAACAGAAAAGAAGCGATTAGAATGTCGAATTGCATGCTGGGAAATGTACAGAAGAATATGTCGTATTTCTTGAAAACCCCTTTGCTGTTTCTCCACCTTGAAGTGGTACAGGGGCTATCGTGGTCCAGTGACCCCCCCCCCCCCCACACACACACACGCACGCACACACACACACACACACACACACACACACAGCTATGGTGAAACAGTCTACGCCGTTAACTCGATGATAATGATGTATTCTATAAAAACACCACACGTATGCAAGTCCAACAGAAGCGAGCAGTGAAAAGAGAGCTGATGGAAATAATACGAAAAGGGACACGACAAATACAAGTATTTGTATTTACTTGTATAAATACTTGTATTTGCCGTAAACGTCATAACAGTCTAATAGAAACTATTCTTCTTCAATACTTTATCCCAACTGGGGCACAGGCCGTCAACCAAACCACGCCCAGTCGTCCTATCTGTAGCCCTCCTCCACCCTCCCAATATTATTAATCTCTGTAATCCTCTTCTCCATTCGTTTTTAGGTCTCCTGCAATTCCTTTGCGCTATTTTTAAGTGTCTCCGGTCTACCTGGACTAGGAGTTACACGACTTTCTCCGTAATCCGGTATACTCTCGTGAGTAACGTGACGTGCAGCGAGAATCGGTAGCGGTTCTCTCCGCTTCGGTAACTTATGGGGTATGTAAGCCGATCGCTCAGAAAGCAATGGCAAACTATTGAGCGTAATCTTGCTGGAAGATGCTGATGTTGACAGTGATGTCCTGTAAAGGATATGCGGAAAAGAAAAAAAAAGTTATATTATCCTCGGGTTTTCTCAGCATTGTATCCTATCCAGCACCGGCATATTTTCCTCGCCTCTTGGTTCTCTAGAATTTGTTTAATTTCATCCTTGAGTTATACTAAACAACAACAACAACAACAACAACAACAACAACAAAACCATACTGGAGGAGAAAGATGAAAGCAGGTAAGAAACAAGACAACAGCGATACAAGTGGGAAGATTATATCCAGAGATGGGCAAACAGTAGTCTGTCAGAATGTACGATCAACACGGGATATCAGTTCTGACTAGGAGGGCGGTATTAAGTAAGTGAAATAAAGGGCTCTTCTACGCCCTGTGGTGTATTGAGTATATGCTGCGTGCTCCATTTTTGTATACACTAATATCACACGTCGTCTTTACTCCGCAGAACATTTCCTGGCGCACATTTCTGCTGGGTCGACCTTACGGGTCAGATATTTAAGAACATTCATGTCAGTATTTGCGCATGATACAATTTACGCCGTTCTTTCACGTAACATTTCAGTAGTCAATAGTATTTCAATAGTCCGCTGATAATCTTTGTTGGAAGATGTGGATATACATTCATCTTATACTTATCAGCATTTTCTTAAGGCTTCCTCTTAGTTCATCCACGTGGCCTTGGAGATTATGTCTGTCCATAGTCTTCTGTCTCGTGTACTGTGAATAATTTCCGAAACCGATGTCCCTCTTGGCCACGATTTTAAACTGTCCAGCATCTTCTCTCTTGGCTCCCCCTGCCTCTCCACGCCTTCCCCGTTATTACGATGCACTCTAGCCTTCCCCTTCTCATGACCTGCCCAGAAAATGTGGGCTGTCGTATGCTGTTGCGAGTAGCCAGTTCTCTCTGTGAGTTAACCGTTTTCAGGATATCTCTGTCACGAGCTCGCCATGAGTTAACCAGATAATAATACCGACGTTTGCTTGGCGTATATTTTCTAGGCCACAACAGTCGTACTAACAGAGTAAACACAGCTGCCCAGGTTACATCGTGTCAGCCCATAAACACATTTGGTGGTGAGTGAGAAGGAAGGGATACAATGCGTTGGCAGTTTATAAACATTTAGAATCACATAGCCTTGCCCGGCTCAGTACATGGAACAGCCCTGTCTGTCAGTTATAGTTCCGGACATCAGGCGAAATGGCTGCTGGGATTGTCACCACTGAACAGAAGCTTGACAGTTTGTCAACAGTCAGAGACAAACCGGAATTGGCAGCGAGAGACAGAAAACAGTGCATCTGTCAATTCTTGGTTTCCGGCACATCGAGAGGATTGACGGGGTTATTCGCAACTCTTTGTGGTAACTCGACAGAAACTCGCTGGCTTGTTTTGAGAATCTAAACTATTACTGACAACTTTGACAGGACTTAAGCCAGGAAAATAGTTTCCTGACAATGGATGATATGCGCAAATAACACCTGCAGGACGTCACCCATATCACGTGACCAATTTTAGGAGTTTGCCATATAAACCCGAGTTGGGATCAACTAGGGGGGAGTTGACCAAGAACCGTGGATTATGATGGACGTGTTTGTGGGAGAGCTCTACAGTGTTAGATTAATTTAACATTAACTAGCATGTGCCGTTATGGCAAAGTGTAGTAGCCATCCCGGGAATGAGGCGGTTTTTACATAAGGTAGTCAATATAGTCTATTAGTTCTACTTAATATAGACTGTGGCCTTGTTAAACTATAGTGTGATGATTAGCACTGTTAGTGGAAACTAGTTAGAGTAGAATAGTGATATTAACTCTGCTAGTTAAGAATAGAGTAGTGAAGTGTTGATAAGCTTTACTAGTTGAGAATTGAGCAATGAGGGATAATTGGGATCTTCCCGTAGGTGTCCCTGGTGGGCGGGGTTCCGCATTCTGTTTGCTGATTTTTCCGTTGTCATAGCCTGATTCGGCTCTAGGTGGGTAGCTAATCTGCTCTATGACTAATTCTAGTTAGCTAAAGATCATTAAGCAAGGTGATAGGCTTACACTCAGCCGAAAGGATCAGTGACTAGTACTATCACCAGATGTGTTGTTTCTATCCTAGGTTCCCTACCAGATCCAAGGAAACTCTACAAGTTTTGGGAAAGAATTAAAAAAACCCATTCTGAAGAACACCAGTTCAAGAGTCAATAAAGTTGCATACAGAAACATAACTTACGCTAGAAGGAAATTGATTCATCAAAGAGAGTGATGCATACTGATGCACCACACAGCATTAGACAGTAGTAACGAACCGAGAACCGGCTAAGAGTACCTAGTGTTAGTACAGCAACAATTAACATTAGAAATTAGCACTTATGGACTGAATGGTTCGATGTGCAACGAGGATGATCTGTCGACTAACTAACCAACTAACTAACTGCGTACACCCTGCAAAAGACTTGTGCAGTTTGTTTAGGAACATTAGGAACGGACATTGTGTAGAGGACAACCGGTCCCTGATTAACTCTTAATACCACCGGTGTCTATTTCGGATGTTCATGAAATTGGATTACCAGAGGTCTACAGAGGCAAAGCATTATCCGGCAAGATGGTTCCGGCAACGGGTGAGACGTACTTGTTCTGACGTAACGTGCTGTGGTCTATCTTTGCTGTGATCAGCTGACTGAGTTGATGTCTGAGAGACAGAGTCTACACACTTTATAGAACACGTCACACATTTTCTTCGCATACACGTCTTATACACGTTACACTTTTATTTTAATAAATTAATCTTTATTAATTTCTAGAAGCAAGAGTTGTTGAGTATGTTGCGTTGGGGAAGTATGAGAAGGGGGCATAGTACGACAGTGAGAGAGTGATAGGAAAAGGTGTCCATAGGCTGATGGAGTGTGTTGGACGGAAGCTGGTGGATTCTCCAGAATATTGAGAGGGAAAAAATATTATAATGTGGGTGTCGGCTCTCTTCACTCCAGGGACGACACTGTAAAGGAGGACACGACATTATTGGGGGCTCGATAACGGGATCTCTCGTAAACGGAATCCTTGGACAGCGGGATCTCTCGTAAACGGAATCTTTGGACAGCGGGATCTCCCGTAAACGGAATCCTTGGACAGCGAGATCTCCTGCAAACAGGAACCTTTGACAGTGGGATCTTCTGACAACGGGGTCTTTTGACACGGGATCCTTAGTTATAAAAGGGAGATATCATTTTGGAGAATCCAGCTAGAGTGAATGTGGATAGGGGTTAGGACTAATATCTTACCTGTTCACACTTCACACGTCTGCATAGGTCTGTGGTCCTGATTCTACTCTTGTCACTGAGTGAATGTACTGTGTGTGGTAATATCTAGATTTATAGTACTTGTTCATATATCTGTATAGTAATTTGCAGTTATATTGTACTCGACCTGCTAGCTTACCTCTCTGTATAATGGCCACCCCTAAACTTACCACGTTAGAATTAAGGGCAAAGGGGGAAGACATGGGACTGTCTGGGTCTTCTCTAACGGATTACATACAGGAAGTGGAGAGAGAGTATCGTCAAGCGGAACGGGATGATCGAAAGGCCGAGCTGGAATTGAGAAGGATGGAGTTGGAACAAGCAGCTAAGAAATTGGAAGCTGAGCAAGCAGCTAAGAAATTGGAAGCTGAGCAAGCAGCTAAGAAATTGGAAGCTGAGCAAGCAGCTAGGAAATTTGAAGCTGAGCAAGCAGCTAGGAAATTAGAAGCTGAACAGGAAGCACAGAAAAGGGAGCACGAGTACCGGATGAGGGAACTCGAGTTGAAGAGTCAATCTAATGGAGAAACTGAGGGAGCAGTTGGAGGTTCCTCCATCCCAGGATCAACACCAGTAGGTGGACATGGGTACCATGCCATGAAGTTTCCTTTAGCGGTCTACGAGGAGGACAAAGAGAAGATTGACCAATACCTTCAACGCTTCGAGGCTATGTCAGTTGCTATGGGTCTGGAGCGTAACAAATGGAATCTTAAGCTATCCCAGGGATTACGCGGGACCGGTTACGAGGTTTATACTCGCCTGCCACCAGGACATGAGAACAATTATGACGAGTTAAAGACGGCTCTGCTGAAACGATTCGAGGTTACGTCACATACCTACCGGAAAAAATTTCGAGCAGCGAAACGAGAACCGGGGGAGTTGTTTGCCGCCTACAGTTTGCGTCTAAAATCTTATCTCCACAAGTGGATGGATTTGGCTGGGTTCGCACATGACTATGAGAGTCTGGAAGAGCTCATGGTGGTCGACCAGTTGAAGAAGCAAATGTCTAAACCTCTCAGGACGTTCCTGGGAGAACAAGGAGCAGAACGTATTGACCTCGTGACTAAATTAGCAGAACGGTTCGTCGAGGTACATGGGGAGGCAGGGGAAAACCTTTCCACCAACTCCAAAAGTCAAGAGAAACATGACAAGAAGAAAACCAAAAACTCAGGAACAAAAAAGTGGGAACCTTATGTGCAAAAATCAGAGGATAGTTCAGAGAAGAAGAAGGAGGGAAGCAAGAGCACTTCAAGCTCTACACCTAAACGACCGTGGTCGGAGAAGTGGTGTTCAATTTGTAAGTCACCCTCTCACAATACGAGGGACTGCAAATCGAAGGCTAAGAACCCTCACTTCGCAGCATGTCAAGTGACTTCCAAGGAGATTGTCACGGAAAATGCCAAGGTCAACAAGGAAGCTCGCCACCAGGAGAGCTCACTCAAGTATGGCAATAGAAAATCTAGGACAGGGAAATGGTGCAACCAATGCCAGTCGAATACGCACAATGCTATTGACTGCAAGGGAAAGTCAGGAGACACTCAATTCGTCGTGTGCTCAGGAAAACCTAAGGTGGAGCCCACCGAACAGGTCGAGGCCGAGGAAGAGACTCCAGACCAGGAAAAACCACCTGTAGTGGAATTGGTAGAGGTTAACGGTCGTCAAGTGGAGTGTTTATACGACACAGGACTGGACGGGGAGGCCGTGATTTCTGCGGATCTGGTACATCCAGAACAATTCACAGGTGAAACCTTGGATATACAGCCTGCACAGAAGAGTGCTGTAACCATGAAGTTGCCCATTGCTAATGTGGAGATTCGGTCAAGGTACGTCACCGGCACCATCAAGGCCGCTGTATTGACCGATCCCATTTTTCCAGTCATCCTAGGTTGCCGGTATGTCTTTCTGGGAATGCCCAGGGAGCCAATCCATATGGGAGCAATGCAGACTCGCTCTCAGACGAAAACGGAAGAGGCAGACGCAATTGTGACTAACCCAATGCCGGGGGAGCTACGAACTGCCCAGAGTGAGGATGATACTTTACGTCCTTGCTACAGAAAGCTGCAGAAAAGTGCTGATCCACCAGGACGGGGGCAGTACTACATGAAGAATAGGATACTCTACAGGAGAGCAGGAAGGGGAGACAACCTATACGGTCAGTTGGTCGTCCCAAAAGCTCACAGGTCCCAGATTCTTCATATGGGGCATACCATCTCCTTTAGTGGACATATGGGTATTGCCGCCACCATGCAGCGGATTTCCTGCCACTACTATTGGCCGGGAATGACAGATGATGTGCGTCGGTATGTGAAGTCATGCCCTGAGTGCCAGAGGGTGGCACCGAAACACTGGACAGCACCGGTGACGTTGGGTGAGATGCCCATCATGAACTCTCCTTTCGAGAGGGTAGCCATCGATATCGTGGGTCCACTTCCCAGGACTAGGAAGAGGAACATGTATATACTCACAATGGTGGATTGCTGTACAATGTGGGGTGAGGCTATACCGTTGACCACGATTGACTCGAAAAGAGTGGCGGACGCACTGATGGAGGCCTTTACCAGATTAGGCTTTCCGGATCAAATTCTGACGGACAATGGATCTCAGTTTTGTGGAAAACTCATGGAGGAGGTATTTAGGGTGTTTCACTCTAACCACATACATACCAGCCCTTACCACCCTCAAGCCAATGGACAAGTAGAGCGTTTCAACGGCACGTTGATGACAATGCTCAGGAAATTAGCGCAGGAAAAACCGGATAGGTGGGATGAATATATCCCAGCAGCACTCTTTGCCTATCGGGAAGTTCCTCATGGCTCAACAGGACTACCACCCGCTACGTTGCTGTTTGGTCGTCCAATCAAAGGACCGTTGGAAGCCATGTTGAGGAGTTGGACTGAAGAGGGGACGTCAGAAGAAGTGATCTCATCCTACAAATACGTGGAGGAACTGAAAGAAAAACTCCACAAGGGATGGACTCTGGCAAATCAAAACTTGAAAAAGGCCAGGAAAAGACATGCGGCTTACTACAACCGTAGGTCTAAAGAAAGATCTCTAGAGGTGGGAGATAAAGTCTTGTTGCTACTCCCAACGGGAAACAACAAACTGGAGATAGGTTGGCAAGGACCATTTCCCGTGGAAAGGGTGATATCCAGAACCAACTATCAGATCCGGATCCGGGGAAAGTCGAAGATTTTCCATATCAATCTCTTGCGGAAATATGAAGAGAGACCCGGAGACAAGGCAGCGCACCTCATGGCAATGGCAGTTGCAGTGGAGACAGAAGTGGGAACCAGCGAGGGCAGGGAATATCCCTTGGTACACCAGGAAACCTATAGGGATGTGCAAGTGAACCCTGATCTGACCTCCCAGGAGAGGGAAAGGATAACCCAGGTTCTCAAGTCTCATAAGGAGATACTGACTGATAAACCAGGACGAACGAGGTTGGTGGAGTTCGAGATGACTTTGACCACACAGGAGCCTGTTCGCCAAAAGGTTTACCCAGTGCCATTCTCTAAAGAAAAGGCCCTGGAGGAGGAAATACACAAATTGCTGGAGGATGATGTGATTGCACCATCCACATCCCCATACAATGCGGGGGTAGTTTTGTTACGCAAACCAAGTGGAGAACACAGGTTGTGTATAGATTACCGACTTCTGAACAGTCATACACAGTTTCAGGTGGAACCTTTGCCGAATCCAACTCAGTTATTCGCTAGGCTCCATAAGGCTCGGTACTTTTCAAAGGTGGATCTGAGTCGGGGGTACTATCAGATACCAGTCAAACCGGAGATTCGACCACTGTTAGCTTTCAGTACACCCAGTGGACACTACGAATTCAAGGTCATGCCCTTTGGACTCAGCAATGCACCTAGTGTGTTTACACGCATGATGAGGACTTTACTAGATCCGTTACAGGATCCATCCATCATCTCATTCATGGATGATATTCTGATTTCCAGTGACAGCTTGGATGACCACTTACAATCCTTGGAGAGAGTGTTTAATAGACTCAAGGAAGCAGGGCTTACTGCTCGTCCAACCAAGTGCATGATTGGTTACCAGACTCTGGAATTTCTAGGTCACACCATCACTCCAGGACACATTGTTCCAGAAGAGAAGAACCTGGAGAAAATCAGAAATGCACCAAGGCCAAAAACGAAGAAGGATGTGCGATCTTTTCTCTCGTTGTGTGGGTTCTATCACAAATTTATCCCACATTTCACTGAACTGGGAGCTCCGTTGACGGAAACCTTGAAAAAGGGATTACCGGATCAAATCATTTGGACACCAGAATGTGAGAATGCCTATAGTCAGTTAAAGGAGACCTTGGTCAGCAAACCTGTATTACAGCTCCCTGACCTTTCCAAACAATTTGTGTTGAGAACAGATGCGAGTGCGATTGGAATTGGAGCCGCTTTGTTACAGGAAGGAAAAGACGATGCTTCGGTTTTGAAACCTGTGGCATACGCAAGTAAGAAACTTCTACAGGCGGAGAGGAATTATTCAACCGTCGAGAGAGAGTGCTTGTCCCTCGTATGGGCAGTGCAAAAATTTCAGCCATATTTGTATGGAGTTAAGTTTCGGGTCCAGTCGGATCATCAGCCCCTGATGTTCTTGGCTACTTCTCAGAAGCTCAACGCCCGTTTGATGCGGTGGTCGTTGTTACTTCAACCATATAATTTCACAGTAGAGTACATTCCGGGGAAGGAGAATGTTGGAGCGGATTTCTTGTCAAGACACCCAGCTCCTGAAGAAGAGGAATGAATCATCTGGATTTAACTCATGGTGGAGAAGAGTGAGATGGACTACTCTCTTAAGAGGGGGCCTATGTCACGAGCTCGCCATGAGTTAACCAGATAATAATACCGACGTTTGCTTGGCGTATATTTTCTAGGCCACAACAGTCGTACTAACAGAGTAAACACAGCTGCCCAGGTTACATCGTGTCAGCCCATAAACACATTTGGTGGTGAGTGAGAAGGAAGGGATACAATGCGTTGGCAGTTTATAAACATTTAGAATCACATAGCCTTGCCCGGCTCAGTACATGGAACAGCCCTGTCTGTCAGTTATAGTTCCGGACATCAGGCGAAATGGCTGCTGGGATTGTCACCACTGAACAGAAGCTTGACAGTTTGTCAACAGTCAGAGACAAACCGGAATTGGCAGCGAGAGACAGAAAACAGTGCATCTGTCAATTCTTGGTTTCCGGCACATCGAGAGGATTGACGGGGTTATTCGCAACTCTTTGTGGTAACTCGACAGAAACTCGCTGGCTTGTTTTGAGAATCTAAACTATTACTGACAACTTTGACAGGACTTAAGCCAGGAAAATAGTTTCCTGACAATGGATGATATGCGCAAATAACACCTGCAGGACGTCACCCATATCACGTGACCAATTTTAGGAGTTTGCCATATAAACCCGAGTTGGGATCAACTAGGGGGGAGTTGACCAAGAACCGTGGATTATGATGGACGTGTTTGTGGGAGAGCTCTACAGTGTTAGATTAATTTAACATTAACTAGCATGTGCCGTTATGGCAAAGTGTAGTAGCCATCCCGGGAATGAGGCGGTTTTTACATAAGGTAGTCAATATAGTCTATTAGTTCTACTTAATATAGACTGTGGCCTTGTTAAACTATAGTGTGATGATTAGCACTGTTAGTGGAAACTAGTTAGAGTAGAATAGTGATATTAACTCTGCTAGTTAAGAATAGATTAGTGAAGTGTTGATAAGCTTTACTAGTTGAGAATTGAGCAATGAGGGATAATTGGGATCTTCCCGTAGGTGTCCCTGGTGGGCGGGGTTCCGCATTCTGTTTGCTGATTTTTCCGTTGTCATAGCCTGATTCGGCTCTAGGTGGGTAGCTAATCTGCTCTATGACTAATTCTAGTTAGCTAAAGATCATTAAGCAAGGTGATAGGCTTACACTCAGCCGAAAGGATCAGTGACTAGTACTATCACCAGATGTGTTGTTTCTATCCTAGGTTCCCTACCAGATCCAAGGAAACTCTACAAGTTTTGGGAAAGAATTAAAAAAACCCATTCTGAAGAACACCAGTTCAAGAGTCAATAAAGTTGCATACAGAAACATAACTTACGCTAGAAGGAAATTGATTCATCAAAGAGAGTGATGCATACTGATGCACCACACAGCATTAGACAGTAGTAACGAACCGAGAACCGGCTAAGAGTACCTAGTGTTAGTACAGCAACAATTAACATTAGAAATTAGCACTTATGGACTGAATGGTTCGATGTGCAACGAGGATGATCTGTCGACTAACTAACCAACTAACTAACTGCGTACACCCTGCAAAAGACTTGTGCAGTTTGTTTAGGAACATTAGGAACGGACATTGTGTAGAGGACAACCGGTCCCTGATTAACTCTTAATACCACCGGTGTCTATTTCGGATGTTCATGAAATTGGATTACCAGAGGTCTACAGAGGCAAAGCATTATCCGGCAAGATGGTTCCGGCAACGGGTGAGACGTACTTGTTCTGACGTAACGTGCTGTGGTCTATCTTTGCTGTGATCAGCTGACTGAGTTGATGTCTGAGAGACAGAGTCTACACACTTTATAGAACACGTCACACATTTTCTTCGCATACACGTCTTATACACGTTACACTTTTATTTTAATAAATTAATCTTTATTAATTTCTAGAAGCAAGAGTTGTTGAGTATGTTGCGTTGGGGAAGTATGAGAAGGGGGCATAGTACGACAGTGAGAGAGTGATAGGAAAAGGTGTCCATAGGCTGATGGAGTGTGTTGGACGGAAGCTGGTGGATTCTCCAGAATATTGAGAGGGAAAAAATATTATAATGTGGGTGTCGGCTCTCTTCACTCCAGGGACGACACTGTAAAGGAGGACACGACAATCTCCTTTATGCTTCTTATCCATCCACGGTGTTCTCTTCATTCTTCTTTCAACCACACCTCTGTAGCTTTCCGCAGCATTCCTCACTAGTTTACTAACTGTCGATGATTCACTTTGGCTTGGTCGATTTGAAACACGACCACCGGAATATATGACAACTCAGAGTTAAACATCTTAACGAGGTGATGGTTAAAGTTGTTGTGAAACAGATAATGCTGTTGGAATGTGCAGTGTTAGGCCATTACATATGCTCTGCCACGATATAAAGAGGTTAGATGGCCAGTTTTCTTACTTTTCCTTCCAAGACAATTTTCAAAAATTGATGATCAATCAATCTCTGACACCCATTTTTATTAATCTGGGTCGACACCAGAACCGTACTGGTCGAAAAACAACCTTGTCGCCGTTGGGAATTGAACGTGGACCTCTGCCTCGTCAGGCAAGTGCGCCATCTACTATAACACCACGGCTGCTCCTGTACAAAATACGGGAGCAGCTGTTTCCTATTTTCAGAGTTAAGTGTACCGGCGAAGTGATCAAGCCATCTGACTCGGGCTCCGAAGGTTGTGGGTTCGATTCCGGGCCGCGTCCTTCGGTTCACGAGTGCATTTTTTCGGAGACTCCTCTGGGTCGTCGCTGGAGCTACGGAGTTCGTGCTTTGTGCGACGCTTTCGGCAGAACGCGCTGCGGAAAGAGACTGAGCCATATGGGATAAAATCCAGGTGCAATGAAGTCGACCCTGTCGACTTTTAAGCGACTTTTTTTTAAAGATTTAAGTATACCATGAATATTCTGAAATACCACGGAATGAAAAATAAAATAAAATAAAAAATTATTTGTTTGAACAAGTCCAGAAATATCTCATCGCATGGCCAAGTTTAATTTAGTGCTGCCTGCTATCTTGACAGCGTGACTGACAGGCAGATACTGCCACTATTGTGTGTCCTTACATCTACCAGGTCTGGTGTTGTTGTTGTTGTAACAGCGGCGACCAGGTAGATAGCCCACTTACTTAACGCAGCAACCTGTTTGAAACCAGGCCGATGTTTGGCTGTTTCTAGATTCTTCTCATGACCGGTTTTAGTTGCGGCTTGTTGAATGTTTTTAATTTCATGTTAGCAATATAGTAGCCGGCGCTGTGCTAATGTTGTAGATTGAGCTAGGGCATCGAGGATAGAACACAACAACAAGCTCACGTTGATTGCTGCTTTGTTTAAATATGTTTATGTTGACGTCGGAAGGTGTACGAAGAAGACAAAGACAGGAGGTGGAGGTTGAAGAAGAAGAGGAGGAAGGAGGAGACGAGGAGCAGAAGAAGAAGACGGAAGAAGATGAAGAAGAAGACGAAGAAGAAGACAAGGATGATGAAGAAGACGGAAGAAGGAGACAAGGATGATGAAGAAGACGGAAGAAGGAGACAAGGATGATGAAGAAGGAGAAGCAGCAAAAGAAGGAAAAAAGAAGAGGAGGGGGGAGAAAAGAGAAGCAGAAAAAGAAAGAAAAAGAGGCGGAAGAAGAAGACGACGAGGGAGGAGAAGATGAAGAAGAGGAAGACAAGGAGGAGGAAGGAGAAGACGAGGAGGAAGGGAAGTGGACGAGGAGGAGAAAGAAGAAGATGGGGAGAAGGATGAAGAATAAGACAAGGAGGAAGAAGATGAAAAGGAGGAGGAAGAAGATGAGTAATAAGTAGACCGGGAGGGGGGGGGGGGTTAGAGAACGAAGAAAAAGAAGTGGAGGAAGAAGAAACAGAGTAAAAAAGAAAAATGGGAGAAGGAAGAAGAAGACGAGGAGGACGAGAAAGAAATATATGAAGGAAAAAGTTGTGTTGGCAGCAGCAGCGAGTCAGGAGCATGAAAGCTACCTGCAAGAAAGATGATGTGTATCGAAACAGATGCCTTGATTTCTTCCTAACAGGTAACTCCAGCAGAGGAAGTCAAACTATGGGTAGCTAGCTGAACTACCGGGACTTGTTGCGTATCTGTTGTAAAACTTACTTCCACCTAACGCTATCTGTTGAATTTCTTCGAGTGGGTTTTTGGCTGTGACCCAGTTTGATAGCCTTCTTATCTATCAGTGATCGTTTTGTTGGTAGCCAAGTTAAGATATCAGCACACTCCCTTCCCAACGTTGGTTGCTGTTGTATCTATGTGTACACGAGTCAACGGCTTATATTAAACAGTTAACTATTGCTGCTGCTACCACTTCTGCTGCTACTGCTCTACTATTAATACCGCCACTCCACCGCCATAACCGACACCTGATGGAGAAGTGGTCTCCATCAATAAAAACCCAAAAACCACAGCACTTATCCAGACGATAACACAAGAGGAGAAAGCCACCATACAGCTTTACCACGACATAGTATTGGAAGCCGCCCGACATAGCATGATGAAACGATGGGTCATTAAACGAGTCAAGACCCATCTCACCAACGACCAGATCAGAGAGATGCTGACAAGGGAGAACAAGAAACTCAAGATCACCAGTGCCGAGAGGATCATCGGAAAGAACAACATCCCCTCTACAGTCGTCGTAGTAACATCGGAGGACCGAGTGATCCCTCAATACATCAGATGGGACAAGAGAGACCAAGTTCCAGAGCACTACATACCGAGAGTGTTGCACTGCTCTAAGTGCCAGGAGTTTTGGCACACGCGTGCCACCTGCAAGAGTGAGGTTGAGGTTTGCAAATACTGCTCTGGACCTCATCCATACAGTCAGTGCCAGAATACAAAGATCGACGAGGACTTCAGGAGGCCTAACAATAACAGAAAATGCGCCAACTGCCTCGGCAACCACGGCGCCAGGTAACTCGGCTGCCTCTGCCACCAAGACAGCAAAGAAACCATGAAAATCGCCATCAAGTCTAACCTACCATATAAGGAAGCCAGGAGGCAGTACGAGGCGACCAACCGACTCACCAAAAATGGCAAAGCGCAACTGGAAGGCCAACTGAAGGACATGAGAACACAGTTCAAAACCATGAAGGAAGGAAAAGTCAAGATGCAAGAAACACAGATAACAGCAGCTCAGCGCATCCTGGACGAAACGAAGCAAGTCCAGCAGAAGATTGAGCAGGATGTCGCTCGAATGGCTGCTATACAGTCTGAGACAGAAGAAAGGCTTTCAAGCAGGGAGGAGGAAAAACACAAGAAGCAAGAAAAACAGATAACGGCCGTTCAGCGCATCCTCGACGAAATGAAGCAAGTGCAGTAGAAGATAGAACAGGATGTCGCTCGAATGGCTGCCATAAAGGCTGAGACGGATGAACAGCTATCTAACGTACAAGATGTGAAACCAAACACAGAAGACACTTTTGATAAGATACTTGAACTGCTCAAGATCCAGACAGCCACACCCGAACCAGAGGATGCAAGGGCACAAACAGAAGAAGAAGCAACAGAGGAAGAACGATATCGCTCACCACCAAGATCAGACTGGTGAACGCCGAGAAGATTCGAAGGCAACTCACGACGGGGAAATAGGAGGAACACTAGGAGAGACGACAACTGGTAAAACTCCCTGAAGGAAACAGCACCATATGACGGGGTGGGTACCCAATTACTCTAGGCCTCAACAAGTGTGCAACTCTGTCCGGACATGAAAAACCCCATCAAGAAAGTAACGAACGCAATCAACCCATCAGAAGCCGGGAAGCTGACAACATGCAGCCCAAAGTACGAATAAACACCCCTACATAGCTAAGTCGAAAATTCGAAGGCTGAAAGGGGGTACTCGTACCAAAAATTGGAATTGGAATTGGCCATAACCACTACTACTGCTGCTGCTGCTGATACTACGACGGCGACCAGGACTACTACTACTACTACTACTACTACTACTACTACTACTACTACTACTACTACTACTACTACTACTACTACTACTACTACTAACCAGTGTGTTACCAAGACTTGTAAAGGGAAGCAGAGAATCGTAACACTGTAAACTTCCTTGCATGTCGTAATGCCCCAGTAAGGAAGGTTGGTGTGGGACTGGCTACCTCATGTCATTGAGAATTTTAGTTGCAAATCTCAACCCGTCAAGGATGCGTACAAAGGTGTTAGTGTGGGGTGCCCGAGGGACGATGTTCCATTTTGGAGATGACAGACAGAAGAAGAGGAGGAAGACTACTTCGGCTGCTGCTGCTGCTGCTGCTGCTGTTGCCGCCGCCGTTGCCGCCGCCGACGTCACCACCACCACCGCTACTACTACTACTACTACTACTACTACTACTACTACTACTACTACTACTACTACTACTACTACTACTACTACTACTACTACTACTACTACTACAGCTGATTCTAGTGACACTAATACTATTATTTTTCAAATTATTATTACTGCTTATGTTATTATTATTGTCAATAAAGACAAGTCCAATTACTGCAACAATAACTTCAAATAATAAAATGTCAGAGGTCTTAAATGTGAGACATTAATTCACAAGCAAGAAGCTGGACAGACTAGCATCCCGTAGGAAAGTTTAGAACTGGAACCAGAAATGAGAGTGGAGAAATCGATAAAGTTCTGTACACACATTACAAGGTAGAGGCCTTCACTTTGACAAGTTGATAAAGTTATGTACACACATTACAAGGAAGAGGCATTCACTTTGACAAGTTGATACAGTTATGTACAAACATTATAAGGTAGAGACATTCACTTTGACAAGTTGATAAAGTTCTGTACACACATTACAAGGTAGAGGCATTCACTTTGATAAGTTGATAGAGTTCTGTACACACATTACAAGGTAGAGACATTCATTTTGACAAGTTGATAGAGTTCTGTACACACATTACAAGGTAGAGACATTCATTTTGACAAGTTGATAGAGTTCTATACACACATTACAAGGTAGAGACATTCATTTTGACAAGTTGATAAAGTTATGTACACACATTACAAGGTAGAGGCATTCACTTTGATAAGTTGATAGAGTTCTGTACACACATTACAAGGTAGAGACATTCACTTTGATAAGTTGATAAAGTTCTGTACACACATTACAAGGTAGAGGCATTCACTTTGATAAGTTGATAGAGTTCTGTACACACATTACAAGGTAGAGACATTCACTTTGATAAATTGATAGAGTTCTGTACACACATTACAAGGTAGAGACATTCACTTTGATAAGTTGATAAAGTTATGTACAAACATTACAAGGTAGAGACATTCACTTTGATAAGTTGATAGAGTTCTGTACACACATTACAAGGTAGAGGCATTCACTTTGATAAGTTGATAGAGTTCTGTACACACATTACAAGGTAGAGACATTCATTTTGACAAGTTGATAGAGTTCTATACACACATTACAAGGTAGAGACATTCATTTTGACAAGTTGATAGAGTTCTATACACACATTACAAGGTTGAGACATTCATTTTGACAAGTTGATAGAGTTCTGTACACACGTTACAAGGTAGAGGCATTCACTTTGATAAGTTGATAGAGTTCTGTACACACATTACAAGGTAGAGGCATTCACTTTAATAAGTTGATATGTACACACATTACAAGGTTGAGACATTGACTTTGATAAGTTGATAGAGTTATGTACACACATTACAAGGTAGAGACATTCATTTTGACAAGTTGATAGAGTTCTATACACACATTACAAGGTAGAGACATTCATTTTGACAAGTTGATAGAGTTATATACATACATTACAAAGTTGAGACATTAATTTTGACAAGTTGATAGAGTTCTATACACACATTACAAGGTAGAGACATTCATTTTGACAAGTTGATAGAGTTCTATACACACATTACAAGGTTGAGACATTCATTTTGACAAGTTGATACTGTTCTATACACACATTACAAGGTTGAGACATTCATTTTGACAAGTTGATAGAGTTCTATACACACATTACAAGGTTGAGACATTCATTTTGACAAGTTGATAGAGTTCTATACACACATTACAAGGTAGAGACATTCAATTTAACAAGTTGATTTCTATACACACATTACAAGGTTGAGACATTCCCTTTGACAATTGTGTAGAGGTCTGTACGCCATGAGACAAGTATATAGAGGTATGTACGCGCATAGTGCAAGCGAGGAGTACTCAGTTTTATGAAGAGGAGGAGGATGAGAAGGAAGAGCAGGAAAAGAAAAAGAAAGAAACAGAAGGAAAGAGGAAAGGAGGAATAGACAGAGAGGGCGAAGAAAGAAAGAAAGATAGAAACACATAAAGAAAGGCAGACAGACAGAAATAATGAAACAAAGAAAGAAACAAAGAAACAAAGAAAATAAGGTCAAGTAAAGTTACTTGCATATCCTTTACAGGACGTCGCAGTCAACGCATTTTTGGCTGTTTGTGATATCTTGGCAAGGTTTTTGTTCAGTAGTCTGCCATTGCTTTCTGAACGACCGGCACTCAAAGCATTTTATGAAAACCAACGCAAGGGAATCTGTTCTTAAATCGCCCGCAGCTGTGTTTCGAACGCAGTTTGCGGGATTACAATTGGCTTTCGTAACACCTTCGCCTCAGAGCAGGCGCAGAAGTAAAATTGAGGAAGAAAGAAGCGTAAGGAAAATACAGAAAGGGCGAATAGAGAGAAGAAGAGAGAAGGAAAGAAAGAAGACGAAAAATAACAGCTATTTTTTACATTTTTACTCGAGGGGTTACACACATTTATTATCAGCGAATACGTGTGTCGTTGCTGTCATGAAGAGCCGCCGAAGTCAAGTGCTATATATTTTAACCGCTTTTCCTTGTGCTACAATATTTCCTGTGTTTTGTTTCCGTTGGGGATTGTGCACGCTGCTTTCTTGCTGCATTGAATCCGTTTCTGGGGGTGTTCTGTTTCACGACAATTGTGTGTAACTACTTATGTCCTTTGCATGTGTTCTTAACGGAGTATTTGAATAGGCTTTAGATTATAAGGAAGTTTAATGTAGGGAAGTAGGTTTACTGTTCTGAAGATCCTTCCTTTGCCATTTATGTCCCAGTGGAGCGTAGGGTTTTAGCTGTCTTATATCAAGTTCTCATTTCCTTTGCATTCTGTGGTGGTTCCTTCTTTCTCTTTCCAGTTATATTCGTCACTGTCTCTAATTCTATTTTCCGTGTGTTTTTAGGCCTCACCGTATTACATTTGTGGGGTCCAGAGGGGAGATTTCTTCTTCTTCTTCTTCTTCTTCTTCTTCTTCTTCTTCTTCTTCTTCTTCTTCTTCTTCTTCTTCTTCTTCTTCTTCTTCTTCTTCTTCTTCCTCTTCCTCCTCACTCCTCCTCCTCCCTCCTCCTCCTCCCTCCTCCTCCTCCCTCCTCCTCCTCCCTCCTCCTCCCTCCTCCTCCTCCTCCTTCCTCCTCCTTCTTCCTCCTCCTCCTCCTCCTTCCTCCTCCTCCTCCTCCTCCTTCTTCTTCTTCTTCTTCTTCTTCTTCTTCCTTCTCCTTCTCCTCCTCCTCCTCCTCATTCCTCCTCCCCCTCCTCCTCCTTCTTCTTCATCATCTTCTTCTTCCTCCTCCTTTCTCCTCCTCCTCCTCCTCCTCTTTCGTCTTCTTCGTTCCTCTTTCGATTTATATGCTTCACACCAAGTTAAGCACGACAAAGGTCAGCGTGTCTGACTTCATCATTCATGTGTGTTAGATTTCCATCCCGTGGTTATGGCTGATGGTTTGTGTTTAGGTGGAATACGATCTATTCTTTTATACATCCACAACCCTAGCGTCTTAGTTCGACTTTCTTGCTGTGTGTACACGTGAAAGAACAGATTAGGACGTGCTTGGGAGCAACAGAGGTGTGCTTTCTGGGACGTATGTTGTAAAAACCTTGGACAGCCACAGTGAGGACTGCCACAGTGAATAATAACGAGTCCCTGGGAAAGGCAAATGAAAGTAAAACATTATATACATACATAAGGAGGAAGGAAACTCTGTACTTTTGTCATGTAATGACGGGAGAGGCGTTCGAAAATGGTTGGAAACTTCATAGTAGAAGTGGCAGGAGCAGGCCGAGAGAAATGAGCTATGTGAACTGCAACGGTATCCTGAAGGAATGTCATCCACAGGACTGATCCAGAACACCGGAGTTTGTGGGATGCAGGAACCCATACGCCAGTGTGCAGGGTACAGGATAATGACATACTTGTTCATTGTACCTGTTTTGCTCCATACAGTTAAGTCATCAGGTGTCCCCAGAACAAGTTTACAGGGTGTTTTTCCCCCAAGACTCATATGTATCTGATATTATTAAAGATGAAGAAGATGAAGCAGAATACAGTGGAATCTCGCTTAACGAGCATAATTCGTTCCAGAATCTTACTCGTAACGCGAAACACTCGTTAAGCGAAACAGTTTTTCCCATACAAATTAATGTAAAATACGATAATACGTTCTATGCCGAAACAATACTCAAAATATTTTGTATAACGTTAATTCAAAGAAAATTATATATACATTGTTAAGGGGCGTGATTCATCTTCCTCTTCTATCGTGGAATGAACAAACCTGGAATGAGAATTCGATTTGTAGAAAACAAAAAAAATTGAAATAATTAATTTACAATTTATAATACATACCTAATTCTTTTTTACTAGAAAGCTGTCTAGAGAAATTTGCTTTTGCCGACGCTTCAGAATTTGGTGGAAATGCGACACAGCATTATCATTAAATAAATTAGTAGCTCTCATAGCCACTGCCTTATTAGAGTGATGGTTCTCAGTGTACGATGCAACAGTTTCCCATGCTTTCAGCATTTTTCTTATTGCGCCAGAAGATTCTTGGTTTGCTGTTTCCTTCTCCTCCTCCTCGGACAAACTCTCCTCCACAACTTCTTGCTGTGAAACACAATGTAATTCCATAACCTCTTCGGTGGTCAGCTCTTGGCTATGCTCTTCCACAAGCTCATCGATATCTTTGTTACCCACCTCCAGTCCCATGATTTTGGCCAAAGACACAATCTCGTTGACTACAGGCTCCACAGGCACTGTCCCAAACCCCTCAAAGTCACATTCGACAACGCTCTTCGGCCAAAGCTTCTTTCCCCTCGTCACTCGTTATGCGAAGCGTCACTCGTTCAGCGAATCATTTCTTTAACTATTTATTTTTGCTCGTTATGCGAATTACCCGTTATGAGAGGTGCTCATTAAGCGAGGTTCCACTATTAGTTTTGTTATAATCTCAGAATATTTCTCTACTCCCGTGTCCTTGTACAGTTTTGTTTTAGGATTCGAGGTTCCCCTGGGACCAGAACTACCCCATGAGGTTCCAAGTCCCTGTGTGTCATTCAATTCAGAAGCCCATCGCTGCTGGTGACCTATGCTGGATCAAAGTGCTGATAACTAAAAGATGATCTTAGCCAAAAGGCATAGAATATGCTTGCAGCTGCACGTAGTTGCCGAGTGGTTCCGGCAGAACTTTAATTGCACGGAAGCAACTGTCTGATAAGGAGTTAGGGGCATTTCCGGATTGCACGCGCTGCTGTGTCCTGTTTATTGGCAAAAGAGGTCGCCTCTCTGCGAACGAGGACACTTGTGCTGCTTCTATGGGTATCTTTCAAGTATGTGTCCCTCCGTATTTCTCCTGGGTGTGTGTGTGTCTCTGTGTGTTCTCTCTGTCTTTGTTATTGACAAGGCAGGTCAACTCTTGTGATGTGTTACTCGGAACGCCTTTGTCTGCCTTTCTCCCCGTCTCTCTCTCTCTCTCTCTCGCTCTCTCTCTCTCTCTCTCTCTCTCTCTCTCTCTCTCTCTCTGTGTGTGTGTGGGCGTGTGTCAATTTCTGTCTTTCTCCCTGTGTGTATCTGTGTGTGTCTCTGTTTCTGTGTGTGTCTCTCTCTGTTTCTGTGTGTGTGTGTGTGGCTTTCTCCCTATGTGTGTCTTTCTCCCTGTGTGTGTGTCTCTCTTTCTCCCCGTGTGTGTGTGTGTCTGTCTGTCTCTCTCTCTCCTCTCTCTCTCTCTCTCTCTCTCTCTCTCTCTCTCTCTCTCTCTCTCTCTCTCTCTCTTTTTCTCGCTGACTGTTTCAGTCTCTTGTACACGAATCTTACTAGTGTTTCACCCACCTCCAAGAAGGGTAAACGCCGGGTCCATTACCCAGGGTCCAGAGGAGAGTATACCACCTTTTCTTACGGAGTAAATATTTCGTGTGGCGAACCAGTTCTACACAAGCCAGAGAAGGACGTCAGGGCAGTAAGACATTCCGCCGCGAATTAAACAGGAAGATGGCAACATTTGTGTAGTGTTCTCCCGAAATAATGTTACAGAATGTTCAGCGTGCTAACATAAGGCTACGTATTTGTGTATATGCAAATTCCTATGCAAGAAATCATATAGACATTGTATTAACATGTTTCCGATACATTAAATAACTAGTGTAATCTTTGTAGATTACTCAGTACTTTAATATATGTAATAGGAACACATACAAATATTACTGCTGTTTTAGTCACTGCCGCTTCTATAGACGATGAACTGTAATTTTCGGGGCGGATTGTTGTGTTGTCATTATGGCAGCTGTCTTATGCATGTATATACTGTGCTGTTGGTTTGTCGGGACTGCTATCTGTTCCACTGTTCACACGGGATAGTGAGGAGCATTTTGATATATTAGCTGGCACAGGAACGGAGCATTATGGGGTGATCTTTTGCCGTGAAGTTGGAACCACGACTAATGACTAACTCACAAATATTGTTGTGCAAAATGTAAGGTCTGCACATATTATATTTTATTATGAAATTAATATACATATATTTTGTTAAGACTGATAAGTCCAATGGTTTGAAGAATAATACATTTTAACGTCGCCGTATTACTTAATAGCATTAAACACTTCTGTGTTACCGTCAATTGTGAGGACGTGTGTACAGCAGCCAGAGAATTATACATTTAGTGGTGGACGGGAGAGAGGAAAAACGGAACGGAAATAGATCTTCGTCAATGCCATTGTTGTTTCTTCACACTGACCCACTTTGCCTTAGATCGTAACATTCTTCCCTGCATTGTTTATCAACTTTCGTGTTGAAGGTATGTACATATAGGAATAGCTTCTATTTAGTTTTTAAAAAATAATAATAGTATTATATCATATACGGTATTTGAATTCATTCAGCGTGCCAATGATAATCGTTACACGCGCTACACTTCGCACCCGGGCTGTAGGTTGCCGACGCCTATTGTAGAACATGTGCTTGCGTTGCTAAAAAAAACAATAGGACGTGTGTAATCGGCACAGCCGTACGCTAGTATTTGACCATTGTGCACTTATCCTAGGACAAGGATTCTCACACTGTTTCTCTTTTGTGTTGTCGCGCTTTCAGAGCGTCTTCGGCAGCTGTGGGGGAATAGGGGTTAATGCGTTTACCTGCCAAAACAGTAGTCCGGGCTCAATACCTAGCATATGCGGGGTTGTTGTTGTTGTTGTTGTTGTTGTTGTTGTTGTTGTTGTTGTTGTTGTGTGTTGTGTGTTGTTGTTTTTTTTTTTTTTTTACCAGTGCGGCTCTTAGGTCGACCCAGCTTCATAAAAATGGGTACCCGACAATTTTCAGTTGTTTCTTTAGAAGGTCTCCGAGCGCAAAGAAAGACAGCACATGCAAATACATTATTAACCCTGTATTGTTGTAACCACCCACGCGGTATTCATCCAGCCTGAACTATACACATCTTCTAGTATTCATTTTGAACTATATACATCTTCTAGTATTCAGTTTGAAGCATACACATCTTCTAGTATTCACTTTGAAGTGTACACAGCTTCTGGTATTCATTTTGAACCACCGTGTATAAAAACGGTCGCTGCAAAAGACCAAAACGATTTATTCATAGAATTTGCAAACTCAGTTAAACGTCTCTGAATCCTAGATCTCTTCTTAACCTCCCAACGGTACCCGCTACCTCTCTCGCGTCACACGCTACGGTGCGCGCCACCATTTTGAGAACCACCTGTTCTAGGGTCTGGAATTGTTAGGACCAAGCAACTACAGAAAACTTAGCCCCCCTGAGTGCGGGTCTTGTTCGGGAAGTTTTGTGTGGTTGTTTCAAGTAGTCACGAGGCGTCAAGAAAAGTACGCCACGCGCAGAAGGCTAAGGTTCAAATTCTGTGGCCCCTGCCAACCGCAAGGTAACGGCTTGAAGAAAAACAGTTCATGTTTGTGCCAACTGAAAATCTGTGATGGTCGCACTAAAGCGCTGGTTCTCAACTTGTTAGGACCCGCTACCTCTCTCGCGTCACACGCTACGGTGCGCGCCACCATTTTGAGAACCACCTGTTCTAGGGTCTGGAATTGTTAGGACCAAGCAACTACAGAAAACTTAGCCCCCCTGAGTGCGGGTCTTGTTCGGGAAGTTTTGTGTGGTTGTTTCAAGTAGTCACGAGGCGTCAAGAAAAGTACGCCACGCGCAGAAGGCTAAGGTTCAAATTCTGTGGCCCCTGCCAACCGCAAGGTAACGGCTCGAAGAAAAACAGTTCATGTTTGTGCCAACTGAAAATCTGTGATGGTCGCACTAAAGCGCTGGTTCTCAACTTGTTAGGACCTCGCTCACCATTTTCACAGAATACCATTCACTCTCCTATTCCGTCCCTTGTCTGGAATTGATTCGAATGGTACCCTCTTAGACGCAGCCATACAATACTGAACATCTAGCGTATATTTTTTTTATATATTAGTTGCATGTCTTTTACAGGAAGTCGCAATCAACCCCAACATATTTTGCTGTTTGTGATTTACAAGGCAGTTTACTTTCAGTAGTTTGCCATTGCTTTCTGAGTGACCCATGCTCATACCATTGTTAAAAATCAACGCATCAGCTTCCAAATTGCCTGCAACTAATTTCGGACATAGTAATCAGGATTGTATGCAGCCGCCCTCCGTGGCCCGTTGCGGACGCGATTCGTAATGCCGCTTACCCGCGTTCGAAACACAGCGGTGACCGATTTGGTAGCAGACTGTTGGTAGCAGACTGTGTCTCGCTTGTTTTAACGTGTCGGTATGGGAGCTGGTCGTTCAGAAAGCAGTGGCAAACTACTGAACGTAAACAACTTGCCAAGACATAAACTACGGCAGTAAAATACTGGTGTTGACTGCAACGTCCTGTAAAGAATATGCATAAAATTTGGTGGAACTGCGGTAAAGCTGTGAAAGTTTAAACAATATATAATGACACAAAGTAGTGCAGCTTTACATAACAGAGTTACGACACATACAGAACGTTGCGGCGGTTAGCCTTCATCAGCAAACAAACACATTCACAAACACAACATACAGTCAAGGAGAATTCCTGTGACTACATTAGAAGGTGATGACAGGGCGAGAGGAACAAATGCATGGAAAAATGGAAGCAATGAAGAGAAAATGAGAATTGACAAAATGTTAATTGAAAAGAATGTTAGTCGAAGAAAATGTTTAATAGAAAAACTGTTTCTAGAGAAGAAAAAAACTGTATACTCACCTCACGTACGGACCTGTGAATGTCTACGGAAAACTCGGGTGTATTAGTATAACGGTGCTGGATGTTACGGTACAGTGAGCACATAGAAAGAAGGGGGCGGGGTAGGAGGCGTGTAAAATTGACCACGACCCCATTGTGTTGTTGGTCTGGGTGGACTGGTGTGCAGGAACACGTGTGGTCGCAGGCACTTTTCCTCTCTTTGTCTCTCTCTGTCTCTCTCTGTCTGTCTCTCTCTCGCTCTCCTCTCTCTCTCTCTCTCTCTCTCTCTCTCCCTCTCTCTCTCTTCTTGCATGTCCACATACACTAGCATTTTGTCTGTTGAAGTGTATCTATGTAAGTACACGTGTTCCTGCACACCAGTCCACCCAGACCAACAACACAATGGGGTCGTGGTCAATTTTACACGCCTCCTACCCCGCCCCCTTCTTTCTATGTGCTCACTGTACCGTAACATCCAGCACCGTTATACTAATACACCCGAGTTTTCCGTAGACATTCACAGGTCCGTACGTGAGGTGAGTATACAGTTTTTTTCTTCTCTAGAAACAGTTTTTCTATTAAACATTTTCTTCGACTAACATTCTTTTCAATTAACATTTTGTCAATTCTCATTTTCTCTTCATTGCTTCCATTTTTCCATGCATTTGTTCCTCTCGCCCTGTCATCACCTTCTAATATAGTCACAGGAATTCTCCTTGACTGTATGTTGTGTTTGTGAATGTGTTTGTTTGCTGATGAAGGCTAACCGCCGCAACGTTCTGTATGTGTCGTAACTCTGTTATGTAAAGCTGCACTACTTTGTGTCATTATATATTGTGTAAAGAATATGCAACTTTAAGGGGAAAAATGCAGGATTGCGAATCGCGCCCGCTACCTGTTCGTCGCAGACGCCGGCAGTGGCAAACTGCTGAACGTAACAATTGCTTCATAAATCACAGCCACACAATGCCGGGGTTGATCGCAACAACCTGTAAACTAACAGTGGGTGTGATTTGCACCCTTTCTCGCTGATAATCGCAACAGGTTCTCCAGCTTAGCGATTATCACCGGTGCATATCGCATAGCAGACGAAACCCCATACGGCAGCGCTCAACAGGTGACGATTCACCTGGAAGTACATTATTGACCTGCAGCCTTCGACGACCCCTAAACACTTCCTCCCTGCAGGAAGGAAAGCCACCTCCCACCCTCCCGCGCCCCCTCCCACCCTTCCGCGCCCCCTCCCCGGCCATCTTGTCGACTCCCACTCGGACTTGTCACCAACTTGAGCCTGCCAGCTGGCTAGACTTAGAGATGTCCTTGCGCCGCGCGCGCATCTCATGGCTGGCTGGCTTGTCAGATTAGCTATAGCTTATTTCTAGTTTTCGTTAAGACACGGCCTGTGTCCATGAATTACAGGTTATGTGTTTACATACACAGGCAGGGTTTATTCTCGCCGACGTCTTTCGTATCTGGACTTTTCCTGTTTGTGAAAAGTATACTTCTCAGGGGATTGTGGAAACGCGTATATTCTTCTTAAGCGTATATTATTTACGTTTTTTTTTATTTTTTAAGCGCGGGCTGTGTGTATTGGTCGTTTGACCCTTCGTTGTTATATAGTTCTATAACTTATTGTGTAGGTACAAATGTAGTTACTTCTATAACTTATTGTGTAGGTACAAATATAGCTAGTTCTATAACTTAGTGTGTAGGTACAAATATAGTTACTTCTATAATTTATTGTGTAGGTACAAATATAGTTACTTCTATAATTTATTGTGTAGGTACAAATATAGTTACTTCTATAATTTATTGTGTAGGTACAAATATAGTTAGTTCTATAATTTATTGTGTAGGTACAAATATAGTTAGTTCTATAACTTAGTGTGTAGGTACAAATATAGTTAGTTCTATAACTTATTGTGTAGGTACAAATATAGTTAGTTCTATAACTTATTGTGTAGGTACAAATATAGTTAGTTCTATAACTTATCGTGTAGGTACAAATATAGTTAGTTCTGTAACTTATTGTGTAGGTACACATATAGTTAGTTCTATAACTTATTGTGTAGGTAGAAATATAATTAGTTCTATAACTTATTGTGTAGGTACAAATATAATTAGTTCTATAACATCTATAGGTACACATATAGTTAGTTCTGTAACATGCTATAGGTACAAATATAGTTAGTTCTATAACTTATTGTGTAGGTACAAATATAGTTAGTTCTATAACTTAGTGCGTAGGTACAAATATAGTTAGTTCTGTAACTTATTGTGTAGGTACAAATATAGTTAGTTCTATAACTTATTGTGTAGGTACAAATATAATTAGTTCTATAACTTAGTGTGTAGGTACAAATATAGTTAGTTCTATAACTTAGTGTATAGGTACAAATATAGTTAGTTCTATAATTTAGTGTGTAGGTACAAATATAGTTAGTTCTATAACTTAGTGTGTAGGTACAAATATAGTTAGTTCTATAACTTAGTGTGTAGGTACAAATATACTTAGTTCTATAACATAGAGTGTAGGTACAAATATAGTTAGTTCTATAACTTATTGTGTAGGTACAAATATAGTTACTTCTATAACTTAGTGTGTAGGTACAAATATAGTTAGTTCTATAACTTATTGTGTAGGTACAAATATAATTAGTTCTATAACTTAGTGTGTAGGTACAAATATAGATAGTTCTATAAATTAGTGTGTAGGTGCAAATATAGTTAGTTCTATAATTTATTGTGTAGGTACAAATATAGTTACTTCTATAACTTAGTGTGTAGGTACAAATATAGTTAGTTCTATAACTTATTGTGTAGGTACAAATATAGTTAGTTCTATAACGTGCTATAGGTACAAATATAGTTAGTTCTATAACTTATTGTGTAGGTACAAATAGTTAGTTCTATAACTTAGTGTGTAGGTACAAATATAGTTAGTTCTATAATTTATTGTGTAGGTACAAATATAGTTACTTCTACAACTTATTGTGTAGGTACAAATATAGTTAGTTCTATAACTTATTGTGTAGGTACAAATATAGTTACTTCTATAACTTATTGTGTAGGTACAAATATAGTTACTTCTATAACTTAGTGTGTAGTTACAAATATAGTTAGTTCTATAATTTATTGTGTAGGTACAAATATAGTTAGTTCTATAACTTATTGTGTAGGTACAAATATAGTTAGTTCTATAATTTATTGTGTAGGTACAAATATAGTTACTTCTATAACTTATTGTGTAGGTACAAATATAGTTAGTTCTATAACTTATTGTGTAGGTACAAATAGTTAGTTCTATAACTTAGTGTGTAGGTACAAATATAGTTAGTTCTATAACTTATTGTGTAGGTACAAATATAATTAGTTCTATAACTTAGTGTGTAGGTACAAATATAGTTAATTCTATAATTTAGTGTGTAGATACAAATATAGTTAGTTTTATAACTTAGTGTGTAGGTACAAATATAGTTAGTTCTATAACTTAATGTGTAGGTACAAATATAGTTACTTCTATAACTTAGTGTGTAGGTACAAATATAATTAGTTCTATAACTTAGTGTGTAGGTACAAATATAGTTAATTCTATAATTTAGTGTGTAGATACAAATATAGTTAGTTTTATAACTTAGTGTGTAGGTACAAATATAGTTAGTTCTATAACTTAGTGTGTAGGTACAAATATAGTTAGTTCTATAACTTATTGTGCAGGTACAAATATAGTTAGTTCTTCTTCTTCTTCTTCTTATTCTTCTTCTTCTTCTTCTTCTTCTTCTTCTTCTTCTTCTTCTTCTTCTTCTTCTTCTTCTTCTTCTTCTTCTTCTGCGTTCATCCGGATTTTTTTTTTCGGATGTGACTGCGTTGTGCCTGTTTACAGCCGACACATCCGACTTCTGCGGGCATTTGTTGACCGGGTTAACCTTCCCGGTAGTTAGTTCTATAACTTATTGTATAAATTCAAATATAGTGTGTTCATAAATGTTTTCCTCCGTATGAAAATCCATAACTCAGTAACCAAATGAGGGAGAATGATGAGATGTAGCATATAATCGTATTATTATGTACACCCAACAAAAACATTTTCTGTTCTGGAGATTGTACAGCAGATCTCAATGTTTGTTTATATCCTGTCAGAGATGAAGTGCGTATTAAGAAATTTATTACATCTTGACATGGAACCATCAGTGTTCAATAATGAATATTCTCCGTGGTGCACGAGAATTTCCTGGTGAGAAACACATCACATAGTGGAACCGAAGTGTTCAGAGGTGTCGTTACCCGAATTAACGTGCATTACTGTAAAACAAGTTTGTTAGCGTGATGTCAATACATTTTCGCCAAAACATCTAAAGAAATTTCGCTGCTTTCCATGATTGCAGTTGCCTTTAAACCTACCAAAGACATATTCTTTGGTGGGAGTAAATATAAGACGCCAGGAAAAATTCCATAACGATGCAACAGATACTTTTCAAAACAATTGAACGTGAACGAGGGCAAACATTTGTGAACGCAGTATAGTTCTGTAACTTATTGTCTCATCATCTCATATCATCTCATCGTGTTCCTCTTGTACCTTGCGGTGTCGAGGTGAAGTATAAACATCGCGAGAGTGCTCGATTATGGGCTTCATGTATCGATATTCCCATGGACTCTGCTATTTATTCCCTCCGTCCAACGTTTACGTGGTCGGCCTCTTCCTCTGTTTCCATGTGGTCTGTACATCATTGCTTGTTGTGGTATGCTGTTGATTTGTAACCTACTTGCATGGCCAAACCATTTGACTTGCTGCTTTCTAATAAAATCTAGTGCTGCCATAACCCCCACTTTAGTCCTGATTTCTTCATTTCTGATTATCTCTTCTTGATACCTCTTAGTTTTTCTACGAGCAGTATGAAGATCCCCTGCCGGCTTACTAGGCCAGTCGCAGGTTTAGGACACAAATATGACCACAGGAAGTCCATCCCCTATGGTGACTTATGGTCACTTATTGTTTAGGTGCAAATATAGTTAGCTATAAACTATAGGACTTTATCTTAATTCTGGAAGCTATGGTTTTAACCGCAGTATATCAAGGAATTGTGAAGTAAGTAAACGGCCCTCTTACATACCTTAGGCGCGTTAGGCACATGGTGATTGACCCATATGGACCGGTTGGCACTTGATGGCTGATGTGGTCAGTTTCATATCGGCCGCTTTGACTTCCCAAGACATTTCCTGGTACTCGCTTTACTATGGGAGTTCAGGTCAGTGTTAAAAATGCGCCCCGATGTGGCATAATGGTTAGTTCGCTTGCTTGCCTGGGACGATGGTCCCGGTTCAAACCTCGGCAGTGAGCAGGTCTTGCGACCGAGTTACTGATACGCGTAGTTTCATGATTCCATAGCACCTGAGTCCTGGGTTCCACATCAGCTGCCGGCGATTTGGAATCCGGCCGCTTTGTGTGGATTTTGGTGGAATGAGGCGTCAGCCGTTGAGACAGCAGTGGTGGCAAACTACTGAACTAACATTGCCAGACAAATCAGACAGACAGTAAATTGTGGGGTTGATTGCAACGTCCTGAATAAGGTCATGTTTTGCCATCTCACTCGATCACCAGAGTCGTGGATCAGCTCCGTGATTCTTTCTCGACCATGCCACGTGGCCAAGCCATCCAGGTATTTACTTCTCGGTCTTCCCCTTGGTCTCTTCCCTTCGATCTTGCCAGTTGTCACCAAGTTCTCCAATTCATTTCTTCTCATAACATGCCCACAAAATTTTGACTGTCTACATCTAATGTCTCTAATCAGTTTGCGATCTTCATTTGTTTCTTGAAGGACCTGTTCGTTGGTTTTTCTGCCTGTCCATGGTATTCTTTGCATTTTCCTCAGAAACCACATTTCTACAGCCATCAGATGTTTTTCAGCTTGCCTGCTAATTGTCCACGCTTCACATCCATATAAAAGTACAGGTTCTATGTAGCACTTCAACACTCTTTTTCTCTTTTCAGTTGATATCGTTTTATTGGTCAGTATGTTTTTAATCTTGCAAAAGGCTACCTTTGCCATGACAATTCTTGTTCTGATCTCTTCAAGGCATCTCCCATTAGCTGTTATGACTGTTCCGAGATAGCTGTACCGATTCACTTGTTTAAGAATATGCCCATTTACTTGTATATTACATTGTGGTATTTCTTCCTTCCTAGTGACGACCATAATCTGTGTCTTCTTACACTTCAATTCTAACCCTAGTTGTTCTCTGTGTGCAACAACCGCATCTACTAAATTTTGCAGGTCCTGTTCATTGTCTGCAATCAAGACTGTATCATCTGCATATCTAATGTTATTGATATATCGTCCCCCTATGTTGATTCCTTCCATATCTTCTATATTTCTGAAAATATTTTCACTGTACAGGGAAAAAAGTTCAATAGATTGCACAATTTACTGACTGGCATATTCCGCTGAAATCTCGTCACAGCACAACATAAACTAAAGCAATAAATGATCACATGTTAAAGCTTGCCGGGGCAGTTGTAATTCAGTTACAAAAGCCAACTTTGTGCAAACAAAACGACATGATAATCAGTATAAAATTACCATAGTAGGCAATTCAAATTACCGTAAGAATATGTGTGTTATGTATTTCAGCTTGAAGGATTTATCTTATTAGTTTAGTGTATATTGTGTGGTTTGTGCAGTATATACATGACGAGCTGCAGCGAAATATGTTAGGCAATAAATCGTGTAATGTATTTTTGTCTTCATTGTTTAGATTCACACGGGGAAACATTGTTTTGAATATATATTTGTAGAATTGGTGTATACGGGTTAGTAGTTTGTCGAAAATCTAAGCACATTTGATCCTTCAGCTGGGTGCTGTTGTCTGTTGGTGGTCTGCAGGATCGAATCATGGTGTGCCTCAGCATTCAGTATCCCTAGATTTTAGTGTATTATGTTATCTGTACTTCTGTATCGCTTCTTCTGTGAGTGTCCATCAATATGTGTGTTTTTTTTAAATTATGTTCGTGTGGTGTAGATAGCACTGAGAGGTCTTCAACAATGGATAGTTCTTTTAAGTTTTGAAATACCGGTATTTCCAGGCATACGGTATGTGTGTGTGCGCGCATTTGCGTATGTATGTGATAAGCTGTACATGGCGCGGCTATGCTTCCAAATCATTTTTACCGGGGAACAACCTAATCTCTACTGTTTCTTTAACTTCTGTAAGTACCAATCAATATTTGTAGAAATATCTCTCGTTTCATGTCAACGGCCTCAGTCATTGAAATCTCTGTGTATAGAGGTCTGTCAGCTTCTTCGTCCGACGGTAGAAGACATATTTGATTGATTAATACCACAACTGCTCACCATACATTTGTTGACCACTGCTTACAATATATTCTTATTTATACGTCACATATATTATATGACGAACATACACGCCCAACATACACGCCCAACATACTAGGGGAAGTCAATAAGTATGTCACAAATGGCTGTAGAAAAATAACTAAATTTGATAACAACTTGAAACCAGTTTATTTTTATACATACATTGTACCTTTATTTCTCAGCATAATTTCCACCAAAATTGAATCACTTATCCCATCGTTTTATCAGTCCTCCTAAACCGGCTGCATAGAACGGCGTGCTCTGTTGTCTAAACAACGTTTTCACTTCACATTCTTAAATTTCAATCCGTCATGTATTATGCTATATGCTGACCCATGTGAGCACCCTATTGCAGATGCTACAGAGTCTATCGTTACTCGCCTGTCACCTCTAATCATCTCCTCCACCCGCTGTACTGATGCTTCTGTTGCAATCTTAACAGGACGACCAGATCGGATTTCATCAACAATTTTAGAGCGTCCTTGAGAAAATATTTCAAGGACGCTCTAAAATTTGTCAGCATGCACCACTTTACGGGACAAACATTTGTCAGCATAAACAAGAAGCATTTCCTTATGAATGTCCTTTGCAGGCAGTCCTTTTGCCCACAAAAAAACGCACAACAGCACGTTGCTATTTGCTTGTACTCTCCGTAAGTACAGTCGCCCATTTTGTGTATGCGCTGCGCATATGCATGAGACATCTAGCGCCACCTGACGAACCGGAATATAAAGTTCGATGCTGCTGTCACCTAATGACACCTATAGAAAACACCAACTACATTTAGCTGCCATCCCACAAAACTGTGTGTGCCTTATGGGCTCGCCCTCATATTGTATGCCCAAAATATGCACTTAAAATATTATATACACAAAATATGCACCCAACATATTATATACTCAAAATATACACTCGTCATATTATATACCCAAAATATACACCCAACATATTTTTTTTTTTTGCATATCCTTTACAGGACATCGCTGTCAACACCAGCATCTTTCAGTTGTATGTTGATCTCTTGGCAAGATTACGCTCAGTAGTTTGCCATTGCTTTCTGAGCGGCCGGCTCACATACCCCGTAAGTTACTGATGCGATTCGAACCACTGCTGATTCTCACCGTCATCACGTTACTGTCGAGAGTATACGAGATTACGGAGAAAAGTCATAACCCCTAAGCCACGAAGCCGCCCCCAACATATTATATATCTAAAATATACACCAAGATATTATATGCCCGAAATATACACCCAACATATATGCCCAATTTAGATTACATCCAACATATACATTCAATATATTACACATCAGACATCAAGCATCTGTGTTGATGGCTGCACGCCCTTGGAAGAATTCTCAGATATCAAAGCCTGGACTTTTGCCTCCAAAATTACCGAGTGTTGTTGTCTGCACCCTCTATGAAATCTGATGAGTACTGCAAAGTACCACCGCAGCCTGTTGACACTTGGGGCCTGTCTTCGCTAGGTTATATTTCTGATTAACTGCCGAATATCGCCAAATGAGACCTCCCATTTGCACAGAAGGATGATATATCACCACACAAGGATCAACGTATTATTTGTTTAGTTTTGTGGTATCCTCCGCAATTTTAATGCTCAGTGAACGGGAATGTTAATACCTGTTCATTTGATTGTGTACCAGTTTGGTCCAACCGTGCTTTTTCTTTGGCACTGAATCAATTAAGCTACTGGTACTATTGGTGTTGGAACTCTTCGCTGGCTGCTGAGGATGGGGACGGAGCGCTTATGGGAATGCCCCGAATGCTGTGATGTCGATTCCTAAATCAATCAAATCAAATCAAATCAGTTAAGTGAACAAACCTGTTGAATAATGGCCTGCGCCTGAATCGTCTAGGGTTTTCCTCTTCTTAACTTGCTGCTCCTGTTTTCTTGACGAGTTTCCAGCTCCTACATAATAAGATTGTTACTACCATCTGAGGCAGATAAAATGGGCACTTCTTTTGAAATAGCAAACGGCTTTCTTTTGTCTTATTATGAGAAAAGAGACATTGGAGGACATCGTTGCAGTTGGTAAGATCACTGGGGATAGAGGCAAGGGCAGACCCAGAAAGATTATGCTGATGGATTAAAACAGTGGCTTGGAGAAATATCATCAGCAGAGTTGATTCAAAACGCCAAGGACCATGATCTTTCAAGAGTCATGAACGCCTACGCCAGTTTGCTGGGAGCATGATAGTGATGAAACAACACAGCAGCTGACGAATAACTGCAAATATCACTACATGGCATTGGGCGCAAGGTCGAATGTCTAGGGGCCGCTGGATCAATAAAGTATTAACATGTATGGCCGTGAGTTATCTTACAAGACACGGCATTGCGAAGACAAAGTTAGTCTGACGTGATGTGGCTAGTATAACTGTTGTCTTTTCTGCTTCTTTGTTCCTCTTTGGACAGATGTGCGTCACACCAAGTTATGCTCCTCAAAGGTCAGTGTGTCTGACTGCGGCATGTATTTGTGTGAAGTTTGCTTCCTCTAGGCCAGTGGTTCTCAACCGGTGGGAAAATTTTCCCCCACCCCACCCCAGGGGGCATTTTAGGGTTTCCAATGGGTGGGGGGGGGGTCCCCACCGGTTGAGAACCACTGGTCTAGACAGATTCCACACAAGGTAACAAGCTGTATCTACCTGTGGGTAGGTTTTCTTCCCTAACAATGTTGCCAGAGCAGCAGCCTACAGGCCTGCTCTTAGCGATTTCCAAGTGTCTTGAGATTTTTAACGCACGCAACTTGCACGCGGAACCTCCTGTTTTTCGTACTTATTGGAGAGGACAGGGTGTCTGATCTTACTACCCGAGAGGTTAGGAGAACGTGCAATATCATATATGAATTTGATTCTTGGGGAGAAAATGTTTTAGCCCTGTTCTGTGGACGAGCCTTGTACCTTATGAGCCAGTGATCTCTGTCACGGCTCCCCACTGATAGTCTGATAGTTCTCTTCTGAAAACAGCATCAACTCTAATAGTCCATTAGTTATCCTAACAATACAGCATCAACTCTAATAGTCCAATAGTTATCCTAACAACACAGCATCATCTCTAGTAGTATGATAGTTCTCAAAACAATACAGATCCAACACTAATAGCCCAATATATTCCTAGCAATACAACATCAACATTAATAGTCTTATAGTTCTAGCAATACAACATCAACATTAATAGTCCTATAGTTCTAGCAATGCAACATCAACACTGATAATGCATTACTTCTCATAACTGTTGAATTTGCAAGATTGCAGCCCAGTAACTTCACAAACGAGATTAGATCTCCGATAGCATTCAGATTACTGATAACATTCACTGAAGTAAACAGATACGGCGCTGCATTTCCTTTTTCTAATCTAGGGTCACAGAAAATAATTCACACGTATCCTTCTCATTCTTATGTTGTCTGCTCAGGAACAGAAGCCATAGTTAGTGGAGTTTGGTAAATTATTTTCAGCGAATTCTAGTGGCGAATAGTAAATTTAGGGTGATTTGGGGGCAACTTCAAGTGGTGAATGGATGGTAAAATGTGGGGTGGGGGTGGGGGGGGGGGGGGGCGACTTTCAGTGACAAATGATAAATTTGGGTTTTGGTGCGACTTCAAGTGGCGAATGATAAATTTAGGACGATTTTTCTGAAACTTTAAGTGGCGAGGCTTCAAGTGATCAATAAATGGTACAATTTTAAGCGATTTTGTTGATCCACGACTCTGGTGATCGAGTGAGATGGCAAAACATGACCGCCCACGCTTTTGGGCATGGCACATGATGGATGGATGGATGGATGGGAGGGAGGGATAATAGTAACATTTGAGGCAAATTTAAGTGATATATGGTAAATTTTGAGCAATTTTGGTACAACGTCAGGTGACGAATAGTAAATTTTGGTGAATGTTGGGCAGCTTCAAATAGCGAATTACGAACGCTTTCAGGTGACGAATGGTTAATTTACGGCGATTTTTTGTTTGACGACTTTAAGTGGTGAATTGTTGATTGGTTGGGTGGGTGGACAACACCAAGACATGGACTAGAAGGCAACGTGACATTTTGGTGGAGAACATGAATAGGTAGATTGGAAGACAAGGTTACATTTGGGTGGACAACATCAAGAGATGGTCTGAAAGATAACGTTACATGTGGAAGGATAACATCAAGAGATGGAAGATAAGGTTACATTTGAGTGGGAAACATCAAAAGATGGAAGACGAGGTTACATTTGGGTGGACAACATCATGGGATGAAAAACAACGTTACATGTGGGTGGAGAACATCTAGAGATGGATTGGAAGACAAGGTTAAATGTGGGTGGACAACATCATGAGATGAAAAACAACGTTACATTTGGGTGGACAACACCAAGAGATGGGCTGGAAGACAAGGTTACATTTAGGCAGACAACATCAAGGGATAGAAGACATGTTATATGTAGGTGGACAACGTCAAGGGATAGAAGACATGTTATATGTAGGGGGACAACATCAAGGGATAGAAGACATGTTATATGTATGTGGACAACATCAAGGGATAGAAGACATGTTATATGTAGGTGGACAACATCAAGGGATAGAAGACATGTTATATGTAGGTGGGCAACATCAAAGGATAGAAGACATGTTATATGTAGGCGGACAACATCAAGGGATAGAAGACATGTTTTATGTAGGCGGACAACATCAAGGAATAGAAGACATGTTATATGTAGGTGGACAACATCAAGGGATAGAAGACATGTTATATGTAGGTGGACAACATCAAGGGATAGAAGACATGTTATATGTAGGTGGACAACATCAAGGGATAGAAGACATGTTATATGTAGGTGGACAACCTTCTGTTTTTCGGCCTTATCGGAGAAGGTTTGTGTCAGATCTCACTACCCAAGTGATCAGGGAGATGTGCAATATTATCATTAGATATCAATGCTTCTTGGACAAATGCCCAGCCCTATATGAGATGGAACCCGACATCTTCTGCGGCTGAGGTGGACACAGTAACATCAAAGCCACGATTCCAAAAGAAGAGGCTTCTGTATAACCATATCTTTGCAGCCTCAGAGCAAACTGCCACACATCTACTGGCCGTCTACGATTCACTTCCATACATCATTTGCAAACGTACAAGCGCAACAGGCGGAGGTCTGCTGTCCTTAAAGTCATCTTCATCTTAGTCCCGAGACATGCGGGAGTTGAGGGACATGGACGAGCTGAGCGAGATGTCGAAAGCGGAGGACTTTGACACTAGTGAATCCACGTAGTTGTCCAGAATGAGAGACTCCATGGTAAGAATTGGCACGACCAGTCACGAGAGGAGCATCGCGAGAATGAAGGGTATTGTCAACCAACATAGAACTGGCACCATTAGCCGCCGGACATTAATGCATATGTTAAGGGAGGATCTGAGCTCCTATGGACTTCATCGGTGTAGAAAGATGATACCACAACAGATAGCTAACTAACTAACTAGCTAACCGCCACATATGCGAACCACAACAAAATGAAGTACACATGACAAAAAAATAGACACACCTGTAGGGTTCAAAGTTCATGTCACCCACATGAATAAAACTAGGCGCTTCAAGGACGACTGTTTTGAAGGCATCAAAAGCAAGCTCTCAGTGCCCGTGGCCCATTCATTAAACATGAATAAGGATAAGCGTATAGTCAGTTGAATTCTTCCGTTTGAAAACCTCAATAAGTAATACAATCTACAGAAATATACGACTCCACGGGAATGCATGAAGAGAGAGAGAGAGCTTGGAATGACCTTTACATTGCTATAAGGCAGGAAGTATTCGCAATGTCCACGGAACAAATGCAGGAAATTATCAAACCAATTCTGCATGTACAACCGTAAGAAAGGGGTAAATGTAGCCAACAGGCTGATACTGTTGTTGGGTTTTCAAGTGTCAGGCCTTCACATTAAGTAGGCCCCAGTAGAATGGGATAAGGCGTCCAGTTCCCTTTATCGCTGGCTTTCATCACTCGATAATTCCAGAAGATTCTGAAAATTGTTCGGGACCCAGTGTATGAGACTGGATTGAGCCCAGAGCTGTTGTTGTTATGGGGGGGGGGGGGGGGGGTTTAATTTTTCCTACCCTATCTTATTTAAATTATAGACAGCTTTCCATTTTCGAAGGGGTGGGTCATACTGTTATAGACCTCAAGAGTCACTTTGCCCAGTTTCAACACACATTTGTGTAACATTGACCTCGGAAATAGTACGCTATCCTCCCTCTTATGGGTGGGTTTTATTTGTCTAAAAGTTGTCGTATGGCCTTCTCTTTGAAGATGACCAGCTACCGCGGGATTTCTAACGTCCGCTACTCGCACATGGGACCTGCAGTTTGCCGCCCTGATCTTAGATGATTAGGTATCTTATCTCACTACCCAAGAGGTCAGAAGGGTGTAATACTGTAATAGCATTAGCAACCAAAGCCTCTTGTATAAATTCCCAGCCCCGTGCTGTGTTTTGATCCCAGTAGTTTCTGAGCTTGAGGCCAACACCTTATCAGCCACGCCGGCCTATAGAGAGCTTGTGTTTGAGAGTTGGTTAAGTCGCAGTTCCCCCAACATACCGAGTCGAGGGTTCGAAATCGGCCGCGGACGATTTAGAAGCTGATCGCTTTGCTTTAACTTCGATTGTATAAAGCGTCGACCGTTCGTAAAGCAAACCTAGTCAATCTCAAACAGCCTATAAATGCTGATGTTGACTGCCACGTCCTGTAAAGTGTACACAGCTAAATAGTGGTTCTGGGAATCTGGAGTATTTCCAGCTGTGAACACTCACGGTTAGCGCAATCAGCCGGCACTTTGGCGAAGGTGTAATGAACGCGATTCGAAATCCCGCATACCGCGTTCGAAACACAGCCGCAGGCGATTTGAAAAGCAGACCGTCTTGCGTTGGTTTTATTACAGTTATATGAGCGTCGGCCGTTCAGAAAGGAATGGCAGAGCACTGAACGTAACATTGCCAAGTAAATCGCAAACAACCAATAAATACTGGAGTTGACTACAACATTCTGCAAAGGATTTTTTTTTCATTCACTCTGGGAATCTTGAGTGTGTCGAGTAGTAAACACTCTTATTTAGTACAGACACCATCCGGTAGATTTTCCTAGAATCGACGGTTTTATCACAACCCCCGCAGCTTGAAGACATTCAAAGATTGGACACGGCTATATTTAACAGTGAGAATCTCACTTTCCTATGCATACATTAATATTCACTACAGCCTTGAGTTGTTATTGGTCGTTATTATTGGTCACCTGATTCGTTCACAATTAGCCACTGTTTTTTACGGAGCACTTAAGTGATCTATTGTTGTATCTTGGTTTATTTAACATAACAGTTTAAGCCTGTGAATGCTGCTACATTCTTCTGTGACTATTTGTAGCCATGCCTGAAATAGAAACAGAGTAAGTGATGCGTATAAAGTAGTAGTATATTTCCGATTTATATTTTGAAGACAGACAATATAGTGCAATGCACTCCCGCCGCTTGATATAATTTATCAATAAATAGTAATTGATGCCGTTATTTTTTATCCAAGTTTTTTTTTTTTTTTTTTATTACGCAACGCATTTCCGGAAATGGGCGGACTATTTATTTGAATCAGAAATTGTTTTCAGCTTGTATATGTATTTGGAGATACGAGCCAAGTAGTTTCGGGTTCAGTGGTCAGTGTGTTGTGGCTTGTTGGCGAATTTTGTGGTAGTAAACTCACACACGTTTGTAAGTTACGTATGTTTATTTTCCGAAAGTATGTCGGTAAGTGGACTAATATTATATTGTAAATAACAAACAGCCCATAAATGCTTAAATTGATTGCAAGGTCCCGTAAAGGACAGGCAACTAGCTTTGTAAAGTCAGTAAGTAAGTCACCAAATAGTATGTAAAAGACTATATCAGATGCGAACTAGAAAACCATTCATTATTGCATTGTTATTATTCATGAAATACTTGTTATTTCTTAACATAATCTCAGCGAACATTGATATATTTATTATTTATTCCATCGTTTTATCAGTCGCCCAATACTTGCACAACAAAAGTCTTTAGGCTGATACGTTACCAAGTTCGCACCTCACGCTCAATCTCTTTGTCATACACAAATTGTGTTTTTCGATACGGTATTTTTATTTTGCCGGTCTCTCTGGCTGTGGGGTTACAACACTTTCTCTCTGTAATCCCGTTTATCACGCAGAGTCTCGTAGCGGAGCGAGAGCTGAGGCGGTTCGACCCCCGCTCGTGACTTGCGGGATACTGAGCCGGCCGCTCAGAAAGCAATGGCAAACTACTGAGCGTAATCTTGCCAAGAGATCAACATACAGCTGAAAGATGCTGGTGTTGACAGCTAAGTCCTGTAAAGGATATGCTAAAAAAAAAAAAAAATTTATTTTGGCAGACCAGAAGTGTAAGTCGCTTGGACCTTTGTCAGAGCCCTAAACCTGATATTCAAGTAGTTTTCACTCTAGATGAGCAACTTTCTCTTGGGTTAATAGAAACGTTTGGGGTCTAGCGTTGTCGAGAAGGAGCATTACCCCCGTAATCACTCAGCATGGACGTTTTTTCCCCCTCCAGTTGCATAACGAAACATCGTTAGAGCTTCTCGGCATGCACATTGTCACCTTTGTTCTGGAAAAGGTATAACAGCACGCCGTTGGGATCCCAAAACACTGTAACCGCAGCCTTCCCTGCTGTTGGCGAAACCGTGAATTTCTTGGACGAAGGTGAAGTAGGATGTTTCCATTGCATTAAAGCACATGTTGTTTCTGGTTGATAACGATGCACTTATAACTTGCCCCTGTAATAGCGCTGATGCACAGGTCGTCTTCTCCTTCATCTGCAAATTGCGTGACATGGTCTACTCATTCGGTTCTTTTTGTTCTTCAATAAATTCTCTGGGTACCTGACGTGAAAAGGATAGCCAGGCGGTGGGGGTTTCTCGTGATCGCGCTCAAACTTCCTATGCGCTGACGTTAGTGTAGTGGATTTGTGGCACACGGTGGTCGTTAGGACTTTAACGTTGATTTCTCTTTTAGAAAGCACATTTAGAAAGAAATGGAATACCACTGGAGGTAAAATTACCTAGAATATCAAGCTGGGGTTGATCGTGATGTATTGTATAGGACCCACGCGAGCGCATTTCGCAGACATTCAACACATCCTGCTTTTTACTATAGACTAGCAGGTCCACATGGCCGAATGGATAAGAACGGCGTTCTTAAACATCCGGTGTGCTGATGCCGAGGTTAGCGGTTCAACTCCTACGCCGGACAGCTGGACTATAATGTTGACCTGTCGTCCTTGACTTGGGGACGTTAATTACAAGTACCTCTGAAGACGGAGTGGGATCGCCTGATGGCGAGGGACACTGTTAATAGGGAAAGCTAACCCACATTTAAAATTCAGTCCATCACTACTTTAAAAATAGTGTGTATGGACTACTCTTGAGTTAAAAGTGAGCAGACTAAACCGTGAGAAAATGCTTTTGCAGGGGCATCAACTTCTATCGTTGCCCTCTTGATAGTTCAGATAATCAAGTTCAGTCTCGACGAGCAGAACAGTTGATTCTGTCGCATTCTGTACAGGGCAACCACATTGGCCTTCATCAACATGAACGTCCTTGAAAGAAATTATCCACCCAGTTTTGTATCGCTTCTCGCGACAAACACTTGCCGCCATAGACAGACATCATCTTCTGGTGAATAGCCTTGGCAGAAGTCTTCTGGGAAAACAAAAAGACCTCACTACACCAGTGCTCTTCGGTGTGACCGACATCTTCAACACAGAGCACGCGTGAAACTCTGCCTATACGTGTACACATGCGGCAATTAAAGTTTGCCTCTGACGTCACGCTATATGAATATGCCACACAATGACACCTTTATATCATGAGCCATTTCTGAACCGCGACTTACTGACTGACTTACCACTGTATCTACCGCCATAGGGACCCAGAATTGTGGTCCACATTTCGTGTGTAGTGTAAGGGGGGGGGGGGGGGGGGGGTGTTAAAGCGTTCTGTCTTCAGCCCAACCTGTAGCCTGGATCGTGTGGAGTTTCTAGCCTCTCAAATGGTGCTACGCGACTTCTAATATGTTGCATGTCCTTTGCAAAACCTGATCAACCCTAAGTTGATTGTCTATGCCATTGTACGTTCTGTAGCTTGCCACTGCTTTCTGAACGAGAGGTTCAACGTTACCGGTGTAGGGAATTACCCCACTACTTCACCTTCAGCGCACGGGAAGTTTAGACGCGAGCGCGATAACAACCACCACCACACCCTCCCCTTGTCAGCGATGTATGTTTTTTTTTTCTGTCTGTCAATAGAAACAGTAAACAGTAAACATTTTTTTTTCTGAACGTTAACAAAATGCCCAAATGACAAAGCTACATACCAGCCATCACTACCATCACTACTACTACTACTACTACTACTACTACTACTACTACTATTACTACTACTACTACTACTACTACTACTACTACTACTACTACTACTACTACTACTACTACTACTATTATTACTACTACTACTACTATTACTACTACTACTACTACTACTACTACTACTACTACTACTACTACTACTACTATTACTACTACTACTACTATTACTACTACTAGTACTACTATTACTACTACTAGTACTACTACTACTACTATTACTACTACTACTATTACTACTACTACTACTACTACTACTACTATTACTACTACTACTACTATTACTACTACTAGTACTACTATTACTACTACTACTACTACTACTATTACTACTACTACTACTATTACTACTACTACTACTACTACTACTATTACTACTACTACTATTACTACTACTATTACTAATACTACTACTACTACTACTACTACTACTACTACTACTACTATTACTACTACTGTTGTAACTACTGCTACTTGTACTGCTGCTGCTACTTGTACTGCTGCTGCTACTTGTACTGCTGCTGCTACTACTGTGGCTGCTGCCACCACCGCCGCCACCTCCCTCCCCTCCCCCTATCGATCTGCTTTCATCACGACCCTAATGTATTCCCCTCCCCACTATTGGCTTGTTACAATCCTGAAGCTTATTTCATATTCCCATTGAATGTTGATCTCGCACTCGGCCTTGCACTTTTAAGTTGTTTATGTCCCAAACGTTGTTCGTCTATCTGTGTTCCCAACTAGCCGTGAATGTTATCGGTAAAGTTTCTACCAGATGTTAAGAAATGATACTGTATACGGGCTGTGAAAGTAAAACAGGGAGTCTCTGTGGCGAAGTGGTCAAGCCGTTTGGCTCGTGCTCCGAAGGTTGTGGGTTCGATTCCGGGCCGCACCCTTCGGTTTACGAGTTAAATATTTCGGAGACTCCTGTGGGTCGTCGCTAAAAGCCACGGAGTTCGTGCTTTGTGCGACGCTTTCCGTGCTGCGGAAAGAGACCGAGCCATATGGGATAAAACCCGGTGCAATGAAGTCGACCCTGTCGACTTTTAAGCGACTTTTTTAAGTTAACAAACACGTAACGGACCGACCTCTTTACACGCCGTACGGTGTATTAGGTATATGGTAAATGCAGTAAAGTAAAGTACAGTAAAGTAAAGTAAAATAAAGTAAAGGAAAGTACAGTACAGTACACATTTATATGCCTTGGGCTGCATTGGGTATATGGTACTTTCTCTTAATGTTGCATATCCTTTACAGGATGTAGCATTCAACCCCAGCATTATTTTTATTTGTGTGGCTGTTCGTGATTCCTGGGCAAGTTTACGTTCAGTACTTTGCCATTGCTTTCTGAATGACCGGCACCCATACCATGTCATAAAAAAACCAACACAGTTGTGTTTCGAACGCGGGTAAGCGAGATTATGAACTGCGTCCTTATCCCCTTCGCCTCGGTGCCGATCACGCCGGCTGCCTTTACTTTCCAAGACATTTCCTGGTGCCCATTTCGGGCTGGATCAGCGTGGGAGTTCAGGTCATTCTTACAAATCGCACCTCCCCCATGTGGATTCAATCCCTTGACCACTGATTCAAAGAGCGAGCGTCCAGCCACTACGCTACCAAAGTGCCCATTGCCTACATGTTGCTAGCTCCCATTTGTATAGATCAATCGGTACTCGATGTGTGATCTGGTCAATATAACTTCGCCCGCATTCACTTCGCCCAGTACATTTTCTTATACCCATGTTGGTCTGATTCGACGTGGGCTCCCAGATCAATTTTAAGAAGGAATCCGCTGATGGGGATTCAAACGCAAAACCACCAGGTGGACAGGCAAGCTTGCTAGCCACGAGCTTGTTGAGTGTCCCGTGCGGGGTGTGCGAAAAATGATAATCGTATACGCGATACAGAATGCTTCATTCGTTCAGTGGACGCACAATTAGATATATAAACAGTGTTATGCTTATCAGAAGTCTTACGGTAACACCTGTTACGTAAAAGACACACACATCAGTCAGTTTGCCCGCTTACAGAAGGAACTCATACATATCTATACATCAGTTTGCCAGATTATAGAAGGGACATATGCATATCTATACTTCAGTTAACTAGCTTATAGAAAGGAAAAAGCCATATCTATACTTCAGTTGGCCAGCTTATAGAAGTGACACAGTCATATCTATACGTCAGTTGGCCAGCTTATAGAAGGGACATATGCATATCTATACGTCAGTTGGCCAGCTTATAGAAGTGACACAGTCATATCTATACGTCATTTGGCCAGCTTATAGAAGGGACATATGCATATCTATACGTCAGTTGGCCAGCTTATAGAAAAGACAAAGCCATATCTATACGTCAGTTGGCCAGCTTATAGAAGTGACACAGTCATATCTATACGTCAGTTGGCCAGCTTATAGAAGGGACATATGCATATCTATACGTCAGTTGGCCAGCTTATAGAAGTGACACAGTCATATCTATACGTCAATTGGCCAGCTTATAGAAGTGACACAGTCATATCTATACGTCAGTTGGCCAGCTTATAGAAGTGACACAGTCATATCTATACGTCAGTTGGCCAGCTTATAGAAGGGACATATGCATATCTATACGTCAGTTGGCCAGCTTATAGAAAAGACAAAGCCATATCTATACGTCAGTTGGCCAGCTTATAGAAGTGACACAGTCATATCTATACGTCAGTTGGCCAGCTTATAGAAGGGACACAAACGTATCTATACGTCAGTTGGCCAGCTTATAGAAGTGACACAGTCATATCTATACGTCAGTTGGCCAGCTTATAGAAGGGACACAAACGTATCTATACGTCAGTTGGCCAGCTTATAGAAGGGACATATGCATATCTATACTTCAGTTAGCTAACTTATTGAAAGGACACAGTCATATCTATACGTCAGTTGGCCAGCTTATAGAAGGGACACAAACGTATCTATACGTCAGTTGGCCAGCTTATAGAAGTGACACAGTCATATCTATACGTCAGTTGGCCAGCTTATAGAAGGGACACAAACGTATCTATACGTCAGTTGGCCAGCTTATAGAAGTGACACAGTCATATCTATACGTCAGTTGGCCAGCTTATAGAAGGGACACAAACGTATCTATACGTCAGTTGGCCAGCTTATAGAAGGGACATATGCATATCTATACTTCAGTTAGCTAACTTATTGAAAGGACACAGTCATATCTATACGTCAGTTGGCCAGCTTATAGAAGGGGCACAAATGTATCTATACGTTAGTTAGCCAGCTTATAGAAAGGACACAGTCATATCTATACGTCAGTTGGCCAGCTTATAGAAGGGACACAAACGTATCTATACGTCAGTTGGCCAGCTTATAGAAGGGACACAAACGTATCTATACGTCAGTTGGCCAGCTTATAGAAGTGACACAGTCATATCTATACGTCAGTTGGCCAGCTTATAGAAGGGACACAAACGTATCTATACGTCAGTTGGCCAGTTTATAGAAGTGACACAGTCATATCTATACGTCAGTTGGCCAGCTTATAGAAGGGACACAAACGTATCTATACGTCAGTTGGCCAGCTTATAGAAGGGGCACATAACATTTCTATACTTCAGTTAGCTAGCTTATAGAAGGTTATGCATATGGATTAGGGTTAGCTTTCCCTATTACCAGTGTCCCTCACAATCAGGCGAACCCACTCCGTTTTCTGGGGTACTTGTAATTTACGTCCCCAAATCAAGGACGAGAAGTCAACATTTTAGTCCAACTGACCAGTGTAGGGGTTGAACCCGCTACCTCGGCATCAACACTTGGCAATTATGATTTTTCCGCCTTTAGTTTTCAGGCAACCATGTTCTTAGTTTTTCATCACGTGACTGGAGCGCTTTGTCACTTCCTGTAAGGAAACATTTCCATTGCAGTAGATCACTGTGTTGCGGCGCTGGCAAGCGTGCTTCCTGATCAGCTACGAATATTATATATTTTAACCCAGGTTACAGGCCTTATTATATATTTTAACCGGGGTTACAGCTGTTATTATATTCTTTAACCCAGGTTACAGGCCTTATTATATATTTTAACCCAGATTACAGCTGTTATTATATACTTTAACCCAGGTTACAGGCCTTATTATATATTTTAACCCAAGTGACAGCTGTTATTATATACTTTAACCCAGGTTACAGGCCTCATTATATATTTTAACCCAGATTACAAATGTTAATATATACTTTAACCCAGGTTACAGGCGTTATTATATATTTTAACTCAGGTTACAGATGTTATTATGTAGTCGATGGTAAAAGACAAAGGGAGACAATCATAAAGACTGATGCTTCCTTCACTACGGTGCTAAGAGGTAAAGAGTAGTTCTGACTTCGTTACGGCCAAAGAAGAAAAATAGTGAAAAGAGAGAGAACCTCACACCGCCTCAACCGACAAAAAAAAGATTATAGTAATTAGATAAGAAGATATACGAGATCTCAGACAGAGGCAGAAACTATTTTATAGATGTTCACACAGGAAACACCATGTTTGAGCCCAAGCGATGAATTAAGGTGTTAGATTGTGGTAGAAATAGTGGTTGTAAAAACTAAAAGAGACAAACAAACAAATCAAAAACAGTACAAAAATAGCTCTTTATTTATCTCCTCTAGCTGAACATGTTTGATAACATATTGCAATAACAGATACAACAGACAACTGTATATATCAAACAACAACGGTGGGTAACCCCCAACCAATCAACACCACTTAAGACAACAGGGTACATCAAGTACCACAACACAGGTGCTCCAAGCAATAGCTGCTTAGACTGACACAATAAAGAACCTTGACACAAGCAACACTGCACAGACAATAAGGCACTACAAAAACATAGGTTACACAACATAAACCCCAAGACACGACATAAACAAAGAGTTGTGACACAATTTACTATCCCACCAAGAACCCAGGCCTGCTGACACTAACTAGTCAGCCGCTCCTGTAACAATGGAAAACACAATCTATGATTATCATGGTAAAGGCAACATATTAAACACATGAAGCAATGAGCACATGCAATATAACATTTGAATTAACCTACATATAACAAATGTCTTCCATCAAATTATCCACTTTGCTATTCCCTCTAGTTGTACTACTGCTATCATGAGACTACATCTCTAATAGTTAAATGCAGCAATCAATGCTGCATCATCAGATCACCTACTATTGTCTTCTCCAGTTGTGCCACTGCTGTCATGAGATTACACTTGATATTGCTAGGATAGAACACCTTCTAATGCAACAACCTCAGCCTGCTCCACCTCCCCATACAGCCCAGCATTCACTTACAGAATGTCTTCAATTCAGAGAGGTCATTCCCTACAGGTCTCTGGTCCAACACAACTTCTCATCCCCAACAGCACAGGCTGACAATACCCCCCCCCCCCAATAAATGCCAATGTTACACAGCAACACTAATCAACTTGTCAAAATCAACACCGAACACAACTCAGCTACACCGGTGTACAACGACTCTAACAGGACAACACCATTTGAACATGTACCTAGAGGACATAAATACAGTCCAATGCACCAACAGCAATCCAGCAGACATAGGGTATGCAATTCAATATGGCATCAGAAGGACACACACCTTTGTACTGTACACCGGTCATATTCCACTGCACCTCACCAAACCTGATTGCTAACATCTCTCTGTACTAGCCTGTTAAATGTTATTTTCCTAAAGCTTCAGGGACACCAAATCACTCATCTACATTATCTGTATCATATATCATGATCAAGCTGACCTCATTAAATCAGTTGTACCTGATATAATAATGCCTAAAACAATTATAATATATATGGTTGCCATTAATATTATTCCTAATATTATTTCAAATTAATAACCGGCAAGCACTGATTGAGGCCAACACCATTAGTATACTATTCCTTGCGACTAGACACATAGCAAGTGCATATAAATATCTTTGCGAAAGGTGGTACGTAGCATTAAATCACATTCTCTCCCCCGTGCGACAACCACCATGCTTAACTTAAGGCAGAATCTCAGTCACTGATTCCACTAATAACTTGATATACCTCCTGTTAACAGATGTGATGCCAGACTTCACTTACTGCTGAACAACAAATTCCTATACTATATTGAATACTTAACTATATTGTAATGCGCCTTGTCTTTCATTGACTGCGGTCCAAGTGTGTTTACTTTAATCACTCATAGCCACTCCATTAATATTCTGTATATTATTTTCTTCAATAATTCATACAACCAATATTTGCCCAGCTCTTACCACAACAAGCCTCTTAACTCATAATAATTTATACCACTGTAAATAATCCATTAGTTCTGAATAATTATAAGGTATTACTAAGCCCCTGTGTGCCCAATTATCTCCTAACCTGTTAAACATTGTCTTCTCCTTTATCACTAGCCAATATTCCAAAATGGGAGAGTTTATACCGCGATAGCTCGGAATAGACAGAGTAGTTTATACCGCGCTGGCTCGGAAAAATCACGTGATAGTTTAGCTCTGAATAAACGGAGTAGTTCAGTAGTTTATACCGAGCTGGCTCGGAATAGACGGAGTAGTTTATTCCGAGCTGGCGCGGAATAGACAAAGTAGTTTATTCCGAGCTGTCGCGGAATAGACACTTCCTTATTATTATACTGTCATAGCTTTACTGAACTATACATTTAAATAACCAAAGTACTATATGTCATACATGGCCTTATAAAATTAAAAATAATACATATAAAAGAAATATAATATACAACAAATTAATTATGGTTACATACCACTGCAAAACTTCAGGGTCTAACTACTAAACACACAATAGAAATAGGCATTGGCGCCTTGTCACTCAGTGCGGGGGACTACGGAAAAAAGGCCAGTTCTACCTGTGCAGGGCCTTATATACTGGGGTCCCAGAGTTCCAGACCAATCAGACGCCCTCTTGCAGAATTCCACCATCATCGCGAGCCGAGTACATTATGTATTTTAACCCAGGTTTAACGATTGCAGTTCCCACCGTTATATTAATTTACATAAATATTCATTGTGAAACATGTTGAGGCCACTAAGACAGTTCATAAATAAATTAGCATAGAAGTATAAGAAATAAGTAGAGATTAAAGGACGCAATAGACAACATACAAACTGAAAGCTATAGTTACCGACCGGGATTCGAAACTGTCACCTCCAAATGACGAGAAGTCCTCGCTGCAGGAACAGGTGTACTTCGATGTATGTCCACCCCCACAGGGCAAATGAAATAGCAGGAGACGTAATGACGAGGTGAAGAGAATTCTAGAGATTAACGGTAGTGGGGGGGGGGGCATGGAGAGAGCTGCGGGAGATAGCTAAAGACAGGGCGGTTTGGCGTGGGTTGGTTGATGGCCTTTGCTCCAATGGGGGATAAATTGAAGAATAAGTAGAAAAGGGGAGAAGGAAAGAAAGAAAAGTCAGACCGACCAAAAGAAAGAAAGAAAAGACAGACCGACTGAAAGAAAGAAAGAAAAGACAGACCGACCGAAAGAAAGAAAGAACAGACAGACTGACCGAAAGAAAGAAAGAACAGACAGACCGACCGAAAGAAAGAAATAACAGACAGACCGAAGGAAAGAAAGAACGAAAAGACAGACCGACCGAAAGAAAGAAAGAACAGACAGACCGACCGAAAGAAAGAAAGAAAAGACAGACCTACCGAAAGAAAAGACAGACGGACCGAAAGAAAGAAAGAAATGACAGACCGACCGACCGAAAGAAAGAAAAGACAGGACCGAAAGAAAGGAAGACAGACAGACAGACAGAAAAGACAGACCAACTGAAAGACAGACAGAAAGAAAGAAAGAAAGAAAAGACAGACCGACTGAAAGACAGATAGACAGACATACAGAAGTGGGTTGGTTGAGGACCTATGCTGCAATAGGGGATACATGGAAGAGGAAGAAGGGAAAAAGAAGTTGCAGTCACACTGGCAGGTGAAAGGCATATTTAAGGATGCGTCCTTAAGCGTGATTCTAGCAAGGAGGGGCGTGTGAGGGAACATATCCGAAGAGTTTACAACCAGCGTCTTACTGAAACCATCAGCATCTTCACCTTATATTTTCTTAGGGAGATGGATCACCTGCGTGTTTGTCCGGAATGTTAGGATGTCGATTTTTGTTTCAAATAATCACCGAGAACATTGTTTTTCCTATAAGATCTCGCGGTTCCTCAGGGACCAGAGCAGCACCATGAGGTTGCACGCCCCTCTGTATCGTTCGAATGACCGCCTCTGCTGTTGACCTTGGTCAAGTCGACACTTTGATCTTAGCCAAAAAGACTGAGAATTCACGCTTCTCCAATTGTTGCATCAACTCCTCCTTCCTATACTGCTAGTGTCTCCTCTACTTTAGCCTGAGTGCTAAATGGGTTGAGTGGTCTCGAGGTATGATGTCCGCCTCGAGTGCTGGAGGTCCCGGGTTCAGGCCCCGGTGAGGGCCAGGATTATTTTACATGGACTTCTAGTTTTTTTTTAAATGTCCCCTGGTCTCTGGGTAGTGAGATCGGACGCCCGTGTGTATTGCTGCGCACGTAAAACATCCATTGGCAGTTGGAAATCGAAAAAGACTAGCCTAACGGCGCTGCCTGGGCAAAATTCCGAGTTAGAAATCTACCCAAAAGTATTTCAGGGTCCTCGCCGGTGCTACGTAGTTCGTGCACTGAGCTGAGATTCTCCGGACTCGGGCTTCAGTTAGGAGTTAGAATGGACCACTTATGGGTTACACCCGTGTGCCGTGGTGTTGATCCGTCGACTAAGCTAAACTACTTATAGCCGTTTATCACAGTGAAGTCACAGCTGTACCAGTAAACGTTCTTACAATGTCAGCTCGATACAGTCCTACCAGGAACTGAATGTACTTTCTGCTTGACCTGTCAAGCGTCATTCGTTGACCTTTATCCTGTGCCGCGTGCCCCCTTGATACTATGTGTCCATAGTGTCCTTTTCTTCGTACATCGTAAACTTTAACAAATATCATAAACTGTTCGGGGCTAAACAAGTTGTGGCTATATGCGTCCAATGTCAAAAGGTGTACCAAAAATCCGACAGATCAGCGACATTAGTTGCAAAATAAATAAAATGGCCATTTTGTAAATAACTTACGGCGTTGGTATTCAGTAAGAGACGATCAACATACACTTTTTTTTTTTTTTTAAATTATAAATAAATCACAAACAACCAATCCATCCATCCATCATGTGCCATGCCGGTAAGCGTGGGCGGTCATGTTCTGCCATCTCACCCGATCACCAGAGTCGTGGATCAGCTCCGTGTTTCTGTCTCGACTATGCCACAAGGCCAAGCCATCCAGGTACTTGCTTCTAGGTCTTCCCCTTGGTCTGTTCCCCTCGATCTTACCAGTTGTCACCAAATTCTCCAATCCATTTCTTCTCATAACATGTCCAAAAAATTTTGACTGTCTACGTCTAATTTCTCTAATCAATTTACGATCTTCATTTGTTTCTTGAAGGACTTGTTCATTGGTCTTTCTGGCTGTCCATGGTATTCCATAGGGGCTGGATATCAATGCAACGTACTGCACAAGACTTTTTTTACGTTCAGTAATTTGCCATTGCTTTCTGAACGAGAAGTCAACTTTTCAGCCTAATTAACCGTCGGAGAGATTATGGCGTCCGCCTCAGGTTCAGAAGGGACAGGGTTCGATCTCACCATAGGGCAGGGAGTTGTTCCAGGAAGCACTGATACTTAATGATTGTAAACGTGTTCCTGATCTCTAGGGCTGCGAGATAAGGACCTAGCCTACTCGGATAAGGGCGAAAAGCAGGCGTCCCCATGTGTAAGTTGTGCACGTTAAACATCCCGCGACAGTTAGAAGTCGCCGAGAGTAGGCCGTGAAGCCACCTCACTGGAAAAATTGTTAGGAAGGAAAACCCAACTACTGGTCGGTAGAGCCGGTTAACTTGGATGGAATCTGTTTAGAGGAAGCAAATGGATGCAGAAGTGTGACATACTTTGAGGCGCAGTACTAGGCGTGACGCACTAGTCTGGACAGAGAAATGAAGAGGAGGAGGAAGTCGTGTCAGTGAGTGAATCACTTACAGCAAGAAGTAGAATCAGTCAGCTTTACGAGAACACGATCACAAGTAACAAAAAGGGGCATTCCGGCCAAAGCCTTCGTCAGCACACAAATAACAAACACAAACCGATACACCACATACACATACATACAGAGAGAGAGAGAGAGAGAGAGAGAGAGAGAGAGAGAGAGAGAGAGAGAGAGAGAGAGAGAGAGAGAGAGAGAGGTTACTCATCTGTTTCCTTGTCATTTACTTGATACGGGCCTGGTTGAATACCGCGTGTATGGTTATGCAATGCTACTAGGCCATCAACGGCAGGTTGTATGGCAGAGATAGAGTTAAAATAACAGTATGTAATTATCGTGTGGGATTACAATAACTGTTCCCGCTAGGAAAAACCCAGAATCTGTTTCCTCGTCCGGAAGTTGACAGTTAAAGAGTCGGCGTACAGTTTTGCTGACTTGTTGTAATGAGTTTGTTTATAACAAAGAAAGTGGTTTCAACCAGCAGTAAATCAACAGAAACGAAAAGTGGAATTGGTAGGCTATACAAGAACGTAATCATAAGTGAGGTCAGCATGGCCGAATGGATAAGAACGCTAGTTTTTAAACATCCGACGTGCTGATACCGAGGTATCGGGTTTAACCCCTACACCTGTCCAGTTAGGCTAAAATGTTGACTTCTCGTCCATGACTTGTGGACTTAAATTATAAGTACATCTGAAGTCAGAGTGGGTTCGCCTGATGGCGAGGGACACTGGTAATAGGGAAAGCTAATCCACAGCCAAAAATCAGTCTAGTGCACTAGAAGTTGTAACACGTGTATGGACTACGCGTGAGTCCAAAGAGGGCGAACACACACAAAACAAAAAGATAAGTCACAAAATGGAAGTTGTGGCTGGTGGTCTCGTCAGTTCACAAATAGTAGACATTACAGTTAGTTAAATATCCTTCACATGGCGTTCAACTCCAGCTTTTTTTTTTTTTTGGTGTGATTTCTTGGCAAGTTTACGTTATCTAGTTCACTAGTTTGTCATTGCTTTCTGAACGACCGACACTCACACCATTGTATGGAAACAAACGCCAGGCGGTCTGCTTCCAAATCGCCGGCAGCTGTGCTTCGAACGCGATATGCGGCATTACGAAGTGCATTACTTACCTCCTGGCCGCAGAACCGGTTGACATTGGCAGAAAAGCATTTGAAAATGATACAGAAGCTACTTAGATGACAGCCGACACTGTGGCCTAGAGGCGTTGAACGAGTGTCACATTTCCCTGATATGCCGAGCCCACGGTTCGAAACAAGCAGCAGGTTATCGCAAGAACACCGCCTTGTGTTGATTTCCATGGTTTGAGAGTCGGTCCTTCAAAAAGCAGTGGCAACTACTAAACATACGAATTGTCTAGTAAATCACAAATAGTCAACAATGCTGAGGTTGATTGCGCCGTCATGTCAAAGACATGCGGCAGACTTTTAATGTAGCTGAGGTTGATCGGTCATCCGTAAAGCCTTGTGATCCTTATTTGGGCATTTCATTTGAACTAAGAGGTGTGGTTCACGGAAGTCGTATACAAGTTAGTCAGTCAACAAACAGATCATCCCCCTTGCATGTCTATAGGTCTATAGGTGGTCAGATCCTCGTCCTCGGGATCTCCTTAAGCGTGTCGCCACTGACGACCCCAGTTCTGTGTTGGTTGACTACTCTTCTTTGGCTTCCCGCGGTGCACTCTTGCTAGCTTGACCGCCGTTTGAAATGATGATCTTGCCATCTGGTCAAAGTTACAGAATCGTGCCCATGCACTGAGGCGTATGAAAGTAGTGATTGGTTACCCCTTTAACGCCACAAGAAGTGAATTTGGGTAAGCCTTTTGAAGTACTGTTCAGTCTTTCAAATGCCCGTAAGTTACCCGGAGATTTATGTGTAACAGGCAATGCATGCCGTAAGAGGCGACTGTGGTCGGTTGGCGTGAGACTGTCTACTTCTTTCGTAGATTATTTAAACTGCAAACCTATAAACCAATCAAGAACAAGTCAATGCGGGGCCTGACGAGGGTTCGTTGACAGTGATTGCTGCACTGGGAGATGAAGGGAAGAGGAAGAAGCTCAGACAATGGCATAATTGATTGACCCCCATATCCGGTGATACGATTAGCGCGCCTGAATGTATTCGATATAATCTCCTGTTAAGGCGGCTTAATCCGATTACTTACTTAACTCAGAGCCAGAAAATAATGGATATGGTCTTGTACCATCAGATGAACGCTGCACTAGATATTCGATCTTGCCCACTTACCGCTGAGGGGGATTAAAGTCCCGTTTTCTCGTAAAGACGTTATATCCATTTGTTAGGTGTTATGTGTGTAATTAAAAGCACAATTGGGAGGGTACAAGCCTTATCCTAGTGTGAGGAAATACAACCTTGGCAGACCAGGACCTAAGCCTTGGTCAGCAACTGGTCTAGGATGGAAGATCCGACCGGCAGACGGTTAGAACATTGCTTTGCTGATTCGGTAGCTTCTGCAACTTTTCTTGTTCCAGGCGTTTTGGTGTTACCTTTCCTCTGGTGTAAACTAGGCAGGTCGAGAGAGGGGTCATGCTGCATGGGCAACACATGGTCTCTGCCCAGGCTTTATTCTATAGAGAGGTATAACTCCATCCCAGGTCTTACCACCATGGGTTGTAGTTATTATGCCTTTAAAAAAAACACACACACACACACAACGTACAATCTATCGTCTGTCATGGCCGGAATGGTGCCAGACAGTCAGTGGTTGTGTTTACAATACCTGGTATTGCAGCCACTTTTTAACTGGTAATTACAAATAAGAATCGACACCAAAGCACTCCGAGAAAAGGCCATAGGTGCTCCTTCTCCAACAACAGTTGTCGATAGATGTAGCTTTTGATGCTTTAAGTGACACACTGGTTGTAAACACGTTGGATTACGGTGCCGTCTTGCTGAGAATACACTTCAAACCAAATGTAAGAAGGCTTAACAGTTGGTTCTCTCTCGATGTGTCCTTACACGACCGTCAGTCGTTTATATTGTCTTAGAATACTACATACTACTACATATTACTACTACTACATATATTGCTGCTGCTACAACCACCATCACCACCACTATTACTATTGCTACCACTGCTACTATTACTACTACCACTAACACCACTAGAACGACTACAACTACTATTACTACTACTAATAATGCTTCCACCACTGCTGTTGCTGCTGCTACTACTACTACTACTACTACTACTACTACTACTACTACTACTACTACTACTACTACTACTGCTGCTGCTGCTGCTGCTACTACTACTACTACTACTACTATTGCTACTGCTACTGCTGCTGCTACTGCTGCTGCTGCTACTACTACTACTACTACTACTACTACTACTACTACTACTACTACTACTACTACTACTAATCACCACCAGTACTATTATTACTACTTCTACCACAACCACTAGTACTACTAATAACACTAATACCACCATTGCTGCTGTTGCTGCTGCTACTAATACTACTACTACTACTACCACCACCACCACTACTACTACTACTACTACTACTACTACTACTACTACTACTACTACTACTACTACTACATTGACGTCAGATGTTAGAACAGCTTTTGATCGAAGAAATCGGAACCGCGGTAGCTCAGTGGATAAGCACGTTTGCCTGCTGACTCGATGGTCTGTGTTCGAAAATTCTTTCAAGGGTTGCCATTAACCTTGGACTCCCAGGCCAACCCAACCTGGGAATTAGTACCAGGAAGTGCATAAGAATGTGGAAAATACAGTTAAAGAAGCCCGTATTTCCTGGCGATTAAGTGGACACTTAAGCAGAGAAGGAAACTCACTTGTGGCGGAAATTACTGCAGTAGACAAGCGGTCACAAACTAAACGTATTGGTGTGGAAAACACAGGGAAACCATTAAATTATCTTCCCAAGAATAAGTTTATGAGCAGGTGACAACTCTTGATGAAGTTACATGCTTAGAAACCGCGTACCACCGTTCGGGTTAAATTATCTAATCTGCAGATTCAGAAAATGGCGGACGGCTATTTCTTCGTTATTCCGAGCGGCTGCCTTATGCGATAATGCGTATGCGGGCTGCTTGTGTTTGTTAATCAGCTGTCGAATGGTCTTCTTTGACGGTGCTTCTTCTTCCAAAAATGCTAGTCTACGAGTGGAGGTCGGCCTGTTGTCGGTGCTTTGGTGATATGGCTTGTCGAAAGTACTGTTTCCGTCACGAATTCACGTGGGACAATGATAAGTGTTTCATCCAGTTATTAACTGGCACAAGAATGGAGCAGTTATGGGGCGATCCGTTGCTGTGAAATTAGAACCGTACGACTACTACAACTGTCCGTCCACACACACAAAAACTGTCATCTACTGCTTTGCCGGGTAGGACCGGGGCAGGAATCAAGACCACCTGGCCATTTTCGCCTCGAGCTGTGCAGTTTAATGTTTTCTGTGTGCCCCCGACAGAAAACAGCCATACCTTACCGAAGATTCGAACCTGGGTCTCTCGAAGGAGGACCCGTCATTCTGGCCACTAGGCCATCGGTACCTCCAAAATTGTCTAACACGATAAATTTAAACTGGGTCTCGCTCTTGGATTGCCTTCTCTTGGTCTATACCTCCGATACAAGGAATCGTAACTCTTTTGCTTCGGGCCACTGGCTTACGTAACAAGGCAGCGGGCATAAATTACACGTACCGGCTTACGTATATAAGTCCCTAAAGGCACAGTTAAATAGCATATGAATGTACATCTTTCATTGCTGTGTACCTGCGAAATAATTTCATCGTGAAATGTTGCAAGCTGTTATTCGTTAGCATTGCAGGCTGTAGTACGGAAGAGAGGTCGCTTTTGAGCCAGTTTTATTTCCCTTGCTTTTGAAAAACTGACATTTGCCGCTGAAGGACAGAATGGGTAAGCATGACTGGGCCGTTTAACAAATGGGGATTGAATTAAAAAGGAACAGTCAAAGGGAAGGTCAAAAATTGTAACCCTTTACTCTTCTACTGTCCTTTATCCCGTATTGGAGTATATGCCCACAGCCAGCTCCATATCTTACTGTCCTTTATCCCATACTGGAATATATGCCCACGGCCAAATCAATATCTTACTGTCCCTTATCCCTCATTGGAGTATATGCCCACGGTCAACTCAATATATTACTGTCCCTTATCCCGCATGGGAGTATATGCCCACAGCCAGCTCCATATCTTACTGTCCTATATCCGGCATTAGAATATATGCCCACAACCAACTCCATATGTTACTGTCCTATATCCGGCATTAGAATATATGCCCACAACCAACTCCATATGTTACTGTCCTATATCCGGCATTAGAATATATGCCCACAACCAACTCCATATGTTACTGTCCTATATCCGGCATTAGAATATATGCCCACAGTGGTGCCTCGCAGAGTTACATGCCGGTCCCGTGGTTAAATGTTTCAACCCTCGTGGAGACGATTTTCAGCAGGAAATGTCCTGTCGAGTGCCGATTGGTCTATTATGATATGAGGCTAGCAACGAGTCAATTACAAGTTGGGGTGTCTAGTTGGTCATGAGTCGAAGTACACATGTCTGCAGCGAAGCGCTGCTCATTTGGAGGTGACAGATTCCAATCCCGGTCAGTAACTATAACTTTCAATTCATATGTTGTCTAGAGCGCCCTCTAGTCTCTACTTATTTCTTCTACTTCTATGAGTGCCAATCAATACATGTCTGTCTTTTTATTTGATGTGATTTGCTTTGATCTAAGAACCGAGATCATTGCACTCAGGACATCCCCACACGCACTCCGTCCCTTCGATCAACGGCCAGCGAAGAGTCATACTACTAATCGTTCCCACAGCTATCTGATTGAAAGTTCTCCTGGTCTTTCCTCTCTGTAGAATTGTTCATGATTGATTGCATTTTGTAGCTAAAGTTTTCTATAGGATGTGGTAGCCACTGCCGCTCCAACCTTCCTTCGTCGCCTCGTACGGCAAGCGTGATAGGCTATAGTGTTACTATTCTTTGCCTGCCGTAACAACCCCGGTAACACGCGTGTGACCCTCCATTCTAGTACCTAGTTTTATTCACCAGTTTTAAAATCTAACACATACATCGGTATGATTTTATTTTTATGATTGCCCACCCTCTATTCATTGCCGAGCCATTTCTGGTATATATAAAGCGTGACCTGTTTCGCTTGACTCGGTTTTTGTGATTTTGAGTTCCAGAACATGCTATCTGGAGTTGGTTGCTTAAGCTGGATGTCGTATTTAACGGGGTGTCCGTATCGTGTGTGTTTGGTGCGAAATGATTTCCCTTGCCGGAGTGGTTTTATGTTTTTTTTTCGCATATCCTTTACAGGACATCGCTGTCAACATCAGCATCTCTCAGCTGATTGTTGATTTCTTGGCAAGAAAGTGATCCAGTAGTTTGCCATTGCTTTCTGAGCGACCGGTTCACATACCCCGTAAGTTACCGATGCGACGAGAACCGCGACCGATTCTCTCGCACGTCACGTTACTCACGAGAATATACGGGATTACGGAGAAAGTCGCTAACTACTAGGCCAGGGAGACCGGCGCCGGAGTGGTAGCAGACTGAAATCAACGACCTTAACCTTGTTGCTTTGAACTCAAGCGTAGCCCTTTCTGTTCCATTCCATTTGGTAGAAAAAGGCGTTCAGGCCCCGTTCAGCTGTTGATTTCTGGTTTAGTTATAATTGGGAGTCCCTTATGGTGATTCTCGTCTTCTTGTGGAAATAAGGTTGTGTGTTTCGCTTCCTCGATTCTGGATGTTCCTGGTTTGGTGAAGGTGTCATCTTTGTTGCCGTATTCGTGTCTGGTCAGGTTCACACACTTGTAGGGCTGGGTGTTGTTAGCCCCTCCCCCTCCCCCTTTTTTTCTCACGGTGTTCTTTCCTTAGCCCGTACTACTACCTCTAGTACAGTGGTTCTCAACCTTTTTTGGCCCATGCACCCCTCCACCATATGTTCAGAATGTCACCCTTTTTTGTATTTCCTCCCTATAAATCCCCCCCCCCTTCCCCGCCCTACGCAGTATACGTAAAAAATGGAAGCTAAATTTAGTAACACATACTAGAACAAGTCTAGACGTCTACATAAAACGTGATTTGCGGGTCTACTTATGTTATAAAACGAATTTCAGAAGGGCGAGAAGTACAGAACCGTAAAGTATACAGGGAACAACAATATAAAGTAATCGTTTCTTGTATTAACGCGATCTTGAAATAATCTTAACTCCCCCCCCCCTCCCCTTTTTTTTGAAACCTTAAAATTCCCCCCTAATGGGGGGGGGGGGGTGTGGAATTCGCCACCGGCTGAGAACCACTGCTCTAGTAGTTGCCACTACTGGAGAGCTCACTGGACTTATATCTGCGCGTGCAAATCTTCTATAGATTCCTCCTTGCTCTCAGGCCTACAGGACGTCATGGCCCTACCACATCACCGACCCATAGCAGGAAAATGCCTCGGGACCAATTAAAATTGTCTTTCCCGTTGGCACTATTTGGTTTCGTTCTAAATGTATTTGTGTCAGTGTTGTTGTTTCTTTGTGTGCTGCCGAAGGCTTTCTAGCGGCTGTGTTCATTGTCTATTGTGATTGTGTTCTGGTAAAGTTGACCGATTCCACTATCCCTTGTACTGATGTACTCATTCTGTGTACTATAATAGTGTGTGCTGGTGGAGTAGTTACTTGTCCGTTAGCGCTATTGTGTAATGTGGTGATGTGTAGTGATAGTTGTCCCTAGTGCAGAGGCGTTATTATGTGTACTCTAGTAAGTAACGCGCGGTCTCTAGTGCATGAGTTCTTCTATGTACTGTAATAATGTGCAGTTTCTAGTGCAGGAGCGTTCTTCTGTGTACTGTAATAATGTGCAGTTTCTAGTGCAGGAGCGTTCTTCCATGTACTATAGTAATGTGCTATCTCTGCTCTAGTGGAGGAGCGTTTTCTATGTACTGTAGTAATGTGCTATCTCTCCTCTAGTGCGGGAGCGTTCTTGCATGTACTGTAGTAATGTACAATATCTACTCTAGTGCAGGAGCGTTCTTCTATGTACTGTAGTAATGTGCTATTTCTGCTCTAGTGCAGGAGCGTTTTTCTATGTACTGTAGTAATGTGCTATCTCTACTCTAGTTCAGGAGCGTTCTTCTATGTACTGTAGTAATGTGCAATCTCTATTCTAGTGTAGGATCGTTCTTCTGTGTTCTGTAGTAATGTGCTATTTCTGCTGAATTGCATGAGCGTTCTTCTATGTACTGTAGTAATGTGCAGTCTCTACTCTAGTACATGAGTGTTAGGCTATGTACTGCAGTAATGTGCAATCTCTACTCTAGTGCAGGAGCGTTCTTCTGTGTAATGTAGTAATGTGCAGTCTCTAGTGTAGAAGCGTTCTTCTGTGTACTGTAGTAATGTGCTATCTCTACTCTAGTGCAGGAGCGTTCTTGTATGTACTGTAATATTGTACTATATCTATTCTAGTGCAGGAGCGTTCTTCTATGTACTGTAGTGATGAGCTATTTCTGCTGTAGTGCAGGAGCGTTCTTCTATGTACTGCAGTAATGTGCAGTGTGTAGTGCAGAGGCCTTCTTCTATGTACTGTAGTAATGTGCTGTTTCTAGTGCAGGAGCGTTCTTTTGTGTAATGTAGGGATGTGCTGTCTCCAGTACAGGGGCGTTATTCTATGTACTGTGGTAATGTGCAATCTCTACTCTAGTGCAGGGGCGTTATTCTATGTACTGCGGTAATGTGCAGTCTATGGTGCAGGAGCGTTCTTCTATGTACTGTAGTAATGTGCAATCTCTACTCTAGTGCAGGGGCGTTCTTCTATGTACTGTAGTGATGTGCAATCTCTACTCTAGTGCAGGGGCGTTCTTCTATGTACTATAGTAATGTGCAATCTCTACTCTAGTGCAGGAGCGTTCTTCTATGTGCTGTAGTGATGTGCAATCTCTACTCTAGTGCAGGAGAGTTCTTCTATGTACTATAGTGATGTGCAATCTCTACTCTAGTGCAGGGGCGTTATTCTATGTACTGTAGTAACGTGCAGTCTCTAGTGCAGGAGCGTTCTTCTTTGTATTGTAGTAATGTGTTATCTCTACTCTAGTGCAGGAGCGTTCTTCTATGTATTGTAGTAATGTGTTATCACTACTCTAGTGCAGGAGCGTTCTTCTATGTATTGTAGTAATGTGTTATCTCTACTCTAGTGCAGGAGCGTTTTTCTATGTATTGTAGTAATGTGTTATCTCTACTCTAGTGCAGGAGCGTTCTTCTATGTACCGCAGCAATGTGTAGTGCAGAGGCCTTCTTCTATGTACTGTAGTAATGTGCAGTTTCTAGTGTAGGAGCGTTCTTTTGTGTACTGTGGTAATGTGCAGTCTCTGGTGCAGGAGCGTTCTTCTATGTACTGTAGTAATGTGCAATCTCTACTCTATTGCAGGAGCGTTCTTCTATGTACTGTAGTAATATGCAATCTACTCTAGTGCAGGAGCGTTCTTCTATGTAGTGCAGTAATGTGCAATCTCTACTCTAGTGCAGAAGCGTTCTTCTGTGTACTGTAGTAATGTGCTATCTCTACTCTAGTGCAGGAGCGTTCATCTATGTAATGTAGTAATGTACTATATCTACTCTAGTGCAGAAGCGTTCTTCTATGTACTGTAGTAATGTGCTATCTCTACTCTAGTGCAGGAGCGTTCTTCTATGTACTGCAGTAATGTGCAATCTCTACTCTAGTGCAGAAGCGTTCTTCTATGTACTGTAGTAACGTGCAGTCTCTAATGCAGAAGCGTTCTTCAATGTACTGCAGTAATGTGCAGTGTGTAGTGCAGAGGCCTACTTCTATGTACTGTAGTAATGTGCTATCTCTACTCAAGTGCAGGCGCGTTCTTCTATGTAATGTAATAATGTGTTATTTATACTCTAGTGCAGGAGCGTTCTTCTATATAATGTAATAATGTGTTATCTCTACTCTAGTGCATGAGCGTTCTTCTATGTACTGTAGTAATGTGCTATCTCTACTCAAGTGCAGGAGCGTTCTTCTATGTAATGTAATAATGTGTTATCTCTACTATAGTGCAGGAGCGTTCTATGTACTGTAGTAATGTGCAATCTCTACTCTAGTGCAGGAGCGTTCTTCTATGTACTGCAGTAATGTGCTGTGTGTAGTGCAGAGACTTTCTTCTATGTACTGTAGTAATGTGCAGTTTCTATTGCAGGAGCGTTCTTCTATGTACTGTTGTAATGTGCTGTCTCCAGTACACGGGCGTTATTCTATGTACTGTAGTAATGGGCAGTTTTTAGTGCAGGGGCGTTCTTCGATGTTCTGTAGTAATGTGCAGTCTGTAGAGTAGGAGCGTTCTTCTGTGTACTGTAGTAACGTGATGTACCTAGTGCGAGAGCGTTCTTCTATGTACTGTAGTTACGCGCTGTTCCTAGTGCAGGAGCTTTCTAAGCACTAGTGACGTGACGTCTCTAGTGCTAGAGCGTACTTCTATGTGCTGTATTAACCTGCTGTTTCTAATGCATGAGTATGTCTGCTTCTAATAACGTTATCGTTTTTCTTATCCATTTATTGTCGTTCTAATCAATGTATCATCTTTCAAAAACCTTTTCGTCGTCTTTCTAATTTAAGTGTGTCTTTCTAGTGTCGTCTTTTTTTAAAATCGTATTTCTGATGACTTTCTTCTCTAATCACCTTGTCGTCTTTCTTATAACTTTGTCGTCATTCTAATCAATATGTCGACTTTTTAATCACTGTATCGTCTTTGTATTCCGTTGCTGTCTTTCCAAACAACTTTGTCTCTTTCTAATACATTCGTAATTTTTAATAACTTCTCATCTTTCTAAATATATTGTCGCCTGTCTAATAAATGTATGTTTTTTATAATAATTTTGTCGTTTTTCTAATCAATACGTGTAAATATGTGTAATCAATATTACTTTGTCGTCTTTCTGAAATAACTAGAACTCTTTCTAAGTTGTCTGTCTATTGTCATTTTCATCTTTCTAGTGATATTTTCTACTCTCTAGTGATAGTTTCGTCTCTCTAGTGATTTTGTCGTCTTTCTAATCATGTTATCGTTTTTCTAACAACTTTATCGTCTTTTTAATCAATGGGTTCTCTTTCTAATAAGCATATTGTCTTTCTATTTAATTAATTTTCTAATCAGCTTGTTGTCTTTCTAACAACTTAATAGTTTTTCTCCTCTCTCTCTCTCTCTCTCTCTCTCTCTCTCTCTCTCTCTCTCTCTCTCTCTCGCTCCTTCTCTCTCTCTCTCTCTCTCTCTCTCTCTCTCTCTCTCTCTCTCTCTCTCTCTTTGAATTATTTGAATTCTTTTTTTCTTTTTTTTTTTTAAATTCTTAATCTTTATATTCAATTCTCTCTCTCTCTCTCTCTCTCTCTCTCTCTCTCTCTCTCTCTCTCTCTCTCTCTCTCTCTCTCTCTCTCTCTCTCTCTCTCTCTCTCTCTCTCTTGAATTATTTGAATTCTTTTTTCTTTTTTCTTTTTTAAATTCTTAATCTTTATATTCAATTAGTTTATTTTCTAACCACGTTATCGCATTTCTGATCAGTTTGTCCTCTTTCTAATAAGCGATTTATCCTTCCACTCAGTTAGTTAATGTTCTAATCACTTTGTCGCCCTTTCTAATCACTTTGCCGTATCTCTGATCATTTTGTCGCTTTTCTTATCACGCTGTCGTTTACATCTTTGTCCTACTTGTTCTGCACTAAGATAACATTTTGATCAAACACGTGACGTTCAGTTAAAACAACAAGGATTCCCAAACTGTCAACACATTTAGTCTTCCCCTCACATAGTCACATCAGTCACACTTTAAGATATCTAGCATCTCATCAAAGATTATAAAATATCTTTTGTCTTATCGATGATGTTTTTTTTTTTTTTTTTTTTGCATATCCTTTTTAAAGGACATCGCTGTCAACACCAGCATTTTACTGCCGTTGTTGATGTCTTGGCAAGTTTTCGTTCAGTAGTTTGCCATTGCTTTCTGAACGACCGGCTCCCATACCAACTAGTTAAAACCCAGCGCAACGCGCTCTGCTGCCAAATCGGTCGCTGCTGTGTTTCGAACACGGGTAAGCGAGCTTACGAATCGTGTCCGTAAGACCTTTGCCATGGAGACGGCTATCGAGGATTGTGACACTAAATATTCCGTAGATTTAATATTGAAATTTAACCAAAATAATTTCCACCTATGCCGTATTGTTTCAGTTGACGAGGAACTCGGTGATCTCAAAGAGCTTTTTCCCCATTATTCATTTACCGCTACTCCGTTCAACCTCAGAAGAGAAGTTATATTAGGGTCCATCGCCTGGCTCATATTAATAATCTTGTGACCGAGTCGGCCACAAATAGTATATTAATTTGATAGTGATTATTGTTCAAAGAGGGTTAATGGCTTCAGTTAGTATCTCAAAGAGCGCCTTATTTCCTCCTTTATATGAGAAGTCAAGGCGTGCTATTTACTACCCAGAAATCAGCGGAAAGTTTAACATCATCAAGGTGAGATTGATACGGAACTCCCAACCTGCACTTTATGAAAGGTGACTTCTGGCTTGTATTAATGACTGAAAGTTGACTTCAGTATTGTATTAATGACTCGAGAGTTGACTTCAGGCTTGTATTATTGACTTGAAATGTGGCTTCAGGCTTCTATGGAAGTTGGAAGTTGACTTCAGGCTTGTTCTGAAACTCGACTTCTGACGTGTATTACGGACGTGAAACTCTAATTGTTATTTGTATGGATTAATTCAAATTCCACTTTAGATATGTATCAGTGACTTGAAACTCGACTTTGGACTTGCATTAATGACTTGAAATTCGACTTCTGATGTGTATTAGTGACTTGAAACTCAACTTCAGACCTACGTGTATTAATGACTTGGAAATCTACGTAAGATGCTTATTAATGAAGGCTACGGGCTTGCGAACGCGGTTTGTGAGCCTATATACCCGGATTCGAAACACAGCGGTGCTGGGTTTTTTCGAAAAAGGTATAGGTGCCGGTCGTTCAGAAAGCAATGGCAAACTACTGAGCGTAAAATTTGCTCAGGAATCACGGACAGCGAAAATGCTGGGGTTGACTGCTACGTCCTGTGAAGGACATGCAACTAAAAAAAAGGAAACTATTTAAGACTGCTTTTAGATTTTAAAATGGAATTGAGTCTTATATTAATAACCTGAAACTAGAAGATGAGACTGCCTTAATGACTTGAAACTCAACTTCAGACTTGTATTAATAACTTAAAAATCTACTTGAGACTGGCATTCTGTGTATTTAAGATTTATAGGGGGTAGCGTGGTCTCGAGGTATGGTGTCCGCCTCGAGTGCTGGAGGTCCCGGGTTCAAGCCCCGGTGAGGACCGGGATGTTTTCACGTGGACTTCTATGTAATAACATTTCTCTTGGTCTCTGGGTAGTGAGATCGGACGCCCGTGTGTATTGTTGCGCACGTAAAAAATCCCTTGGCAGTTGGAAATTGAAAATGGGTAGTCTAACGGCGCTGCCCGGGCAAAATTTCGAGTTAAAAATCTACCCAAAGTATTTCAGGATCCTCGCCGTGTGCTACGGAGTTCGTGCACTGAGCTGAGTTTCTCCAAACTCAGGTTTGAGTTAGGAGGAGAACGGAGCACTTATGGGTTACACCCGTGTGCCGTGATGTTGACTAAGCTAAACTAATATTTAAGACATATTAATGACTTGCAGAATGGTCTGGGCTCACAGGTCGACCTGGTCTAAGACTGATACCAGGAATTGTCTTGGGAAGCAAAGGTGATGGACGTGTTACTAACCACATCCCCCACCAAGTGCCGATTAGTCCGTGAAAATATACTCCTGGGGTCGTCGCTGGAGCTATGGAGTTCGTCCTTTGGACGACGCTTTC